>VUQG01044586.1:0-40839 GCA_015106755.1 Etia nguti
CTCTTTCTGTTTCTTTCTCTGTGTTCTTGGACTCCACAACACTCTTTGAAGTTTTCCTGGTTGGGGGGGATTCAGGTTTTTCCAAAGTGGTCACCTTAGCTTCCTTGGTGGAACCCACAGATTCAGGGTCTTCCAAAGTCTCAGGCAAATCCGTACTAATAAGTTCTGAGGAAGCTTTACGACTCTTTGACTTTCTTTTGGGTGGTGAGCGCTCTGTGGATGAGACTGACAGCGTTTCATTGTCATGTTCCTTTTTAGTTGGAATCTCGTCCTTGATTGCAAGCTCAAGAGAAACCTTTGGAATCTCTGGTTTTCTTTCACTTGGTGAAAGGTCAGTTGACTCTACAGCAACAGTTTCAGTTTTTCCAGTAATCACCTGTAAATTTAAAGCTGCGTTTTCTCTTTCTGTTTCTTTCTCTGTGTTCTTGGACTCCACAACACTCTTTGAAGTTTTCCTGGTTTGGGGGGATTCAGGTTTTTCCAAAGTGGTCATTTTAGCTCCCTTGGTGGAACCCACAGATTCAGGCTCTTTCAAGGTCTCAGGCAAATCTGTACTAATAAGTTCTGAGGAAGGTTTACGACTCTTTGACTTTGTTTTGGGTGGTGAAAGTTTTCCTTTACTAATAGCAGTAATTTTTGTTGTTGCTGTGGTAACCTCTGGAGATACGGGAGATCTCTGACTATCGGTCTCTTCCTCTTTCTTTGTCAACTTCACCATAGCATGTTCAGTCTGCACAGTGAAAACCTCTGAAGGTGTAGTAGATTTCACACTCTCAAGTTCTTTCTTAGTATATTCATTTTCTGCATCAGGATGTCTTTCAGTGGTAGGTATTGACTCCACAACACTGTTTGAAGTTTTCCATGTTTGGGAGAGTTCAGGTTTTTCTATAGTGGTAACCTTAGCTTCCTTGGTGAAACCCACTGATTCAGGTTCTTTCAAAGTCTCAGGCAAATCCGTACTAATAAGTTCTGAGGAAGCTCTACGACTCTTTGACTTTCTTTTGGATGGGGAACGCTTTCCTTTATTGACAGCAGTAATTTCTGTTGTTGCAGTTGCAACCTCTGGAGATAAAGGACATCTCTGACCATCTGGCTCTTCCTTTGTCTCAACTGGCTTTGTTGTAGGCAAGAATGATATATCACTCTCATGTTGTATTGTGGTTGGAATGTGATCTTTGTTAGCAAGTCCAAGATAAACCTTTGGATGCCCTGACTTTGTGTCCAGTAGTGAAACCTCTGTCAATTTTACATCAGTAGTTTCAGCTTTTCCAGTATCCATATCTTCATGTAAATCTGGCTTTTTACTTTCAGTTTCTTTTTCACTTGGTTGTTTGACAACCTCCGGAACTGACGGAGATGTCTGATTTTCAGGGTGTTTCTTGGATTGTGTCTGTGCCACTGAAGAAAATTCTGGAGAACTCATTAAAGCCTTTGACTTTCCTGTGCTTGGTAAAAGCTGGCCTTTTTCTACATCAGTAATTTGAACTAAGTTTTCTGGCATATTTGGAGTTGAAGACTCTAGACCAACAGTCTCTTTCTTTTTATGCTCAGCCATAACATCTGGTGAACCAACTTGGGCAACAATTCCCTCGGGTGTTGCAGTAACTTCACTCTCTTTTGATTTTCTTCTGACTGGTATAGGTTTTTTCTTTTCAGTAACAAAACCCTTGTTTTTGCCTTTAAAGTCCAAAGAAGAAGTTTTGTTTTGAGGACCTTCCCTTGTCTGAGGTAACTCAGTATCACCAAGATGAAGGCAAAGTTCTGTGCTCTTTGATTTTCTCGTCATAGGCAATAATCTAGATTTTGCCATAGGTGTTTCAGCTGACTCTGAGATTATGTTATACTTGTCTGTTTCACCTTTGGTTTCTGTTGACTGCATACTAGCAACTTTTTCCAGTGGAGACATTGGCTCTGCAAGCTGAGAGACCTCAAAACTCTTGGACTTCTTACCTTTTTGAATGATTTTACTTTTTTCCAAAGCCACTTTAGTTTGCTTTCCAGTCATTGGAGATTTCTCACTACTAGGCTTTTGTTTTTTCTCTGCCTCGTCCTCTGTTTTATTTTCAGCATACAGCTGTTCAGTTTCAGTTTCTTCAGTAACAACAGAAGACTCTTCAGTGACCTTGTGCATCACAGTGGGTTCCTCAGAAGCAGGCTTATTTGTCTCATTTGTAACAGGCTCACCTGTGAAATCTAACCTTACAGTGTTGGACTGTGGTTCTTGAGAAGTAGTATAGCTTTGTATTGCCATGGATGCTGAAGCAGAGGCAGGATAAACAGGATTTTTCTCAGGTGAGCGCTTGCTTTTTCGTGGCGGTGCCACCACAGAGGTCTTTGTCTCTTGCAGATTCTCCGAAGACTGGATGTCAGGAAGTTTTTGTTTACTTCTTTGATTAAGTTCCTTGAATAGAGAGGTTAAGAAGCCATTAATTATGACAAAGATACTTTCCTTAGCCAAATTAAGATATAGCAATACATAAGATATTAAACTGCTGTATTGTGTTAAACAACGGATGTTTGTGATTTTTCTTATGAAATGTTCAAGGCCAAATAAATTAGCATAAAAATACCTTTAGGCTCTGACTTAGAGAAACTTTCAGTGTGTCTGCTTCTCTTAGAGCTTCTGAGCCATCTTTTTCTAGTTTCTCAAGAAAGTCCAGTGTCAGACAGGCCATTAGAAACTGTCGGTGAGAAAGTGCCTCCTGTAGGCTGGCTTGCAACTTTTCACCTTCCTCTAACATCTCCTAACACCAGAAGGAAAAAGTGGTTGTGATATATGTCTGATATTAAAAAAAATACAGTACTCAGGCAAAATATTAATGTCCATCATTAGTATATAGGAACAGTAATAAAATCAGCGTGTTACTCAAATAAGAATAAAAAAGACCTGCACAGAGTAAAGTGACGCAGATGGTTTGCTGTGGTTCCATTTTTGCAGAGCATGAAGACAGTCCCTGAGACATGTTGCTGTGTTTGTGCAGCAGGTAACCTGATGCTCACTCAACCTAGATTTTAGGCTGTGGATATAATGAACAACAATTTATTGTAATCTCAGCACTTAACATGTTATCTGAATGTATTATACGAGAAAGAAAACATGTTTTTGCAGGATGAAAAAAAAGATTTATTTTTCCAGTGCTGTAATTAATAAATATGTGTTCATCTATATAAATGTGAATCTGATATTTTAAAAAAGCCTTTCAAAACTAGCTGAAAATTTTATATCAGGTTAAAATCTGTGTTATAAATACAGTGGAACTCTCTCCATGCAGTTGAACAAGAGCAGAATGACCCACTGAGGCATGTGGCTGGCAGGCAAGAATAATTGAAGACTAAATTGAAATGGGCAGATGATGCTAGCTTAGAATTCATTACAAAATATCTGTTTAAACAGGCTTACAATTTAAGAAACCCTAGTTGGGAGTTTGGGAGTGTTTTGCTAGATTGTATCTTTTCCCCCCTACTTTTTATACCATAAATTACATTTAAAAATATATATATATATACGAAATAAAATGTCATTACAATTTGGATGCAGACAGTTTTATGGTCTAACAAGAAGAGTCATAATAGTCATCATTTTCACAGCAGGATACCTGGCATGCTGTTCCCATAAAGAGTCAACCCCGCTGATGATTTCTGCTGGGAGCTCATTGGCAGAAGATGCCAAGTTTACTTCCTGTTGCAGGTCATGAATTTTCACACCCGAATCCTCTAGTGACTTCTCACAGTTCTAACATAAAGGGACAGTAACATCACAAAAGAGCATAGAGTTGATATTTCTGAATGGGAAATGCAATAAAGCCTATTGAAAAGGTGTCCTCCCAAGATAGAATGCAGAAATGCAAATTTTAATTTTTTTCAGTCATTACTTTTCAAAACTTTCTTGCCATTATAACTTAAAAAATATAGCTGAAAATTCCATCTGTGGTAATTACCTGTAGGCTGTGCCAGTGCTGTTCAAGCTGAGCGATATTGTTCTGTGGTTCACTGTAACTGAGTGCCTGGTCAAGAGAGCGGAGCTCCCACTGCAGGGCTGCAACTCCCTCCTTCAGCCCCTGGGCCCTTTTGGCCAACTGACTGTCCAGTTCTTTTAGTTGTGTCTCACAGGCCCTCAGACGCTCCCTCACCTCCTGCTCTGAGACAGAACAGAGATCATGGAGATGGCTAACCTCTAGGGTCAGGGCATCCTGACCCCCTGGAGTGCAGAGGCTCAGCAAACTGTCTCTGGCAGAGTCCAGCTCCTTCATCTCTCTCTGCTCTCTGTCCACTGTCTGGAGCAAAGCCTGGCACCAGAAGGAGGGAAGAGGAGAAGAGCCAGGATGTGAGAAAGTCCAGTAAACTGGGACCGATATTTTTAGACTTTAAGGTTAAAAGTTGCAAAAACGTATGTAATAGTCAAACGATCGAACATTTCTACATGCTTGAATAACAGAGTGAATGAGAAAGAATGAATATGAATTTTTAAAAAGACAAAACAAACAGTAAATTCTGCAATCTTCATTTATTAGATTGTCTCACGGTGCAGTTGACATGAGTACATTATCTGTCATATTATTTTTATAAGTATAAGGGATATCTTCAATTAATTGTAATAGAACATTTTTAGTATTTTATATGTTAGTGACTAACTACAGATGCTTAAACAACTGTTTGAAAGCATTGCATTTTCTCACCTTAAGGGTGTTCACAGTACTGTGCAGACTCTGCCTGTCTGCAGGAGGAGGTCCCAGGCTTTTAACCTGCTCCCTCAGCCAGTCCTGAGCTGCTTCATGCTGCTCCACTAGCTGTGTGCACTGCCGCTCTGTCACAATGCCCTGCTCCAGGTTGGCTACTGCATCCTGAAGACGACAGGTTTTTTTTTTTTTGTGATTAATATTTTATTGAATTTTTCAGAACACCACAAACCACTGTAAATACAAATCACATCAGGTAGAGACTGCATCAGCACAACAGTCGAGGAGTAGGGAGAACAGAACCCAACAAACGAAGAGAGAAGAAAAAAGAAAAAAGAAAAAAGAAAAAAAAAAGGGGGGGTCACAAACAGCCGGCATTTATCTATGTGGGTCGTAAGGTGTATCTCATTCAGTTTTGTCAGATATATGCTTAGGATCTCAATGTCCATCCCACTCTAAGTTTTAGGTTGATCTTTTTTTTTTATTTTCAAAAGGTAGGGATCCCACTTCAGGTAAAAACTCTCCACTTTATTCAGTAGCCTGTATCAGAGTTTTTCTAGTGGTGACAGCCTCCCTAGTTGATTATACCATAGAGTAACAGGTGGGGTGGAGGGGGCCTTCCACTGGAAAATAATGAGTTTATGCCCCAACGTCAATGCAGTCTGCATCCATTCGACAATATTAGGTGGAAGATATTTGAGGAGTGATGGATCGCTTAGAATTAATAATCTTGGTGAAAAGGGACTATTCTGTTGTATAACCGATTTGAGAAATTCATGAATCTCAGTCCAAAAATTTGGGGATTTAGGACAGCTCCAAATCATATTGGTCAATGTGTCCACCCCAGTCTGACATCACCTGCATTCAGGAGTCTGATGTTCACCCTGCATAAATGTATGTGCCTACCAGTACATTCGGTGTAGTAATTTGAATTGGGTTAGTCTTGTTCTGCCTTGCCTGGACATCTTTTTGATATTCTGTAGACTCATAGTCCATTTTTCATCAGTAAAAGCCATACTAAGGTCAGTTTCCCAGGCTGGTTGTAGGGTGGGGAGGCATTTATCTGCGTCTTTTACAAGCGTTGAATAATATTTAGAGACCTCATGACCTCCTCCAAAGACTTTCTTAATATAAGTGATATACCCTATATGTAAAGGAGGTCTCAAGGGAGATCTAAAGATCTGGAGCAGTAGATGTCAAAGCTGCAAATGTTTCAAAAACTGACTCTGTAGCAGCTGAAACTGTGCTTTAAGGTCATTAAAGGACTTAAGAACTGCCCCTTCATATAGATCTCCAAGAAAAAGAATTCCTCTCTGGACTCACAGTCTCCAGAGACATGGAAACTTATCAATGCAAAGTTTGGGGTTAAGCCATATGGGGACCTCAGTGTGAAGGTTAGAGTTGAAATAAACTGCAAATTTTAATTTTCACAGGGTAACTTTTCTAATCACCCTCCTTATCTTCAAATGTTACATACATAGTGACTGTGAATCATTTTTTAAAAATATATAGTTTTACCCTTTCTTTAAAAAAAAAAGCCTTACCTATGTAACACCCTGACATCTGATTCACCAGACTTACACTTATATCAGTAGATTGTGTCGATGTGAGTCATAAATATTTGGACAGCGAAACGTAAAACAATAATGTAAGTAAGTAAAAAAACATTTACTTTTGAATAATTCATTTTTTTTTCTAAGAATGATGTGAAGACAGATTGCTGAACTCACAGTGAGCTCTTTCAGCAGAGCAGGGATAGACTCCTCCTTAGCTGTCCAGGTGGGGTCTGACCAGCTTTGGTCCTGTGTGATTTCAACCAGCTCTGCAGCCTTGAAAAAAACAGTGAAATACATTGAAGACAATTAAACTCTGACTGGTGAATTTGATCAAATCTGCTCTTTGATTAATGTGTTGAGATTTTATATAGCCCTCTCCTAGTCGTACTAAATACTCAAAGTGAGTTATAGGCTTCTGTTTTTAATCATATTATTCAAGGTTTAACAATCCCAGAAGTTAAGAACTGATGCAACTTTAGCTAAAAAATTTCATTCACCTGTGTGCGGACGTTTGAGAGGACAGGGGCTAAGGCTGTAATCTGATCAACCAGGGCTCGGGCCTGTTCCACAGCTTGCCTCCGTTCACCCAGGCCCGGCCAGGGGAAGGCGCGAGGAAGGTTGGATGTTTGCTTCTGAAGCTCAGCCAGACGGGCCTCAGCCTGGTCTCGCTGGTACTGACAGGACACCAGGCGTTCCACAACACTCTGCAACTTGCTAATGGGTGATAGATAGTAGAAAGTAGAATTTAGAAATGAAATGTGATGCAGCAACTGAAGAAATAACTGACTTTGCGCTTGCCTACAAAATACCATGGATATTAATCCCCAACTGAGCATGGCAGATGGTTGCCCCTCCCTTAGCCTGGTTCTGACAGACAAAGGGAGTTTTTCTTTCCCATTGTCGCCAGGTTCTTATTCATAGGGGGTCATGTGATTATTAGGGTTTTCTGTCTGTTGTTGTAGCATGTTTACTGTGCAATAGAAAGTTCCTTGAGATGGCTGTTGTTAACATTTGGCGCCATATAAATTGAACTGAATTGAATTGAATTGAATTTGGCTTTTTTGAGGATTTTGCAAGAAAATCTGAACGGAACCTTCTGAAAAACTGATTAATTACAAGGTTTGACTTAATCTATGGCCTGATAAACCTGAATTTATCACAAAGTTTGTCAGCTTTATATAGAGGTTTATTTCAGTTACATTGTAACTTTGCTCTGTACCTCTGTGATAAATTCGATTTCACACTGCTGCAGTACATTCAGACTTAACAAATGAGATACTTGCAGCCACAAAGGGTTGAACCTGAACACTATGAAAAGACAGAAACCCTAGTATCTACACAGGAAACAGAAAAAAATCTCCCTTTCATGTAGCTCAACACAGCTTTTTCTACCTTTGTGTCTCCTCAGAAGCCTGCAGCACTGTCCCCCACTGCTCCTCTGTATCTCTGACTGTTTGCTGAACTTCCAGCTTCTTGTCCTTCTCCAGGTCTTTGTGGTCACAGAGACTCTGCGCTCGCCTCTTTAGCTCCAACAGTTGTGTCTCACCACTTGACTTTGATCTCAAGATGGCCTAAAGACATTTTTTTTAATTAGACATATATGTATATTATGTATAAAAACTCAATACCTTTCTCAATAATTTCAACTTTGTATTGTGATTTAAATAAAATTGTAGCATAGAACACTTTCCACATTATGTTATACTGCATGTTTTACCTGTGCTGCACTCAGTCTGTCCTGTAGCTGAGCGTTGCTGCCCTGAGTGCTCATCCCCATGCAATCAGCTTGTTTCTGCAGACCTGTAATCCAAGCTTTAGTGTTTCCCGCATGAGCACGGAAAGCCCCTAGCTCCTTGGAGAGAGAGTACTCGACCTCTGCTTTTTGCAGAGTGTTCTCAGCGGTTTCCAGGACTGTCCTCCACTGCTCCTCTGAGTCTTTCACTGCTTGCAGAGCCTTTTGCCTCACGGTCTTAGACAAGTCCTCTTGGTCAGACAGACTCTGGCTTAGTCTTTTTAGTTCTTCCAACTTAGAGTCTCCCTCAGGCTTGCAGCTCAGGATGGTCTGGAAATAAAAACAAATCTTAGCTCCATTTCTCTTTTATTTACATGCAAAGTATGGATGTAAACAAGCAGTGAAGATAAAGCATGGCAGTGACTGATAATGCGAAGAAAAAAAAAGTCTTTTGGAAATAAGTTCTTGTTTTCTTATTGGTTATAAATATTACTATCAACAAGACCAACAAGAAAATTTTAAAGTGTTCAAATGAAGGATTTAGACCTTAGGAAATGATACAAAGTAAATACTCCAATCTAATCTTTAACCAAACAATTTACATACGTTTTATGTCAGCATCATCTGTATTGTATATGTCTTCACCAAACCTTTTTATTGTCCAGACTCACCTGTGCAGTGCTTATGATCTGTTCTGGCTCTTTCTGACTGATCAGAGAGAGCCACACTCTGGTCTTTTCTCTCATGGCTTCAAAGTCTTGCAGCTGGCCGTCCAGCGCACATTGCCTTTCAGCTAGAACCATTTCTTCTTTAGCATCTTTCTGGAGTCTGATCCACCATTCCTCAGTGTCTCTTACTTTTTGTTGAATCTCTTGTTTTTTATGTTCATCATACTCGTGATCAAGCAAACTCTGGGCTTTTCTCTTGAGATTTTGAAGCTTGAAGTTCATAATGGCCTAGGAACAAAAATGGGTCAAAGTCATCTTTAAAACTGGCTTCACATGACTGATAATGAAGCGACACTATACCATGCTTTTAGTCGGACACAAACCTACAATTATCCAACTATACTTATTAAATTTATTGCAATAATGCTACAGGAACAAATAGTGTTACAAACTGTGCATCCAGCAGACACAGAGTGACTCTCATTTTTTTCCTGGCCTCTCAGCTCACCTGTGCTATATGCAGTCTGTTCTCGGCTTTGGTTTCACTGCCAAAAGAGTTCAGCTGCTGTTGGAGGTCCTTTAGCCAGCCATCAGTCTCCCGCTGACAGGTATTAAATTCTTGCAACTGTAAAAAAGGAAAATATGTGAAACGCTTGATTCATCAGAAAGAGAGGGGACTTGTTTTACTCCCATCTGCTTATGAATGAGTACACTGTGCAACAATGCCACACCACAAGATGGGTAAAAAATTTTATTATTAATGTTGAATAATGTTGAATAATCCTAGAGTAGCTTTGCTTGACTCACAGTTCAAAATGAACCTTTATTTATCTTACTCTAGGCCCAAGTCAATCCACAGTCAGACAGAAGATGTTTTAGTGCTGAGTTAGCAGCCATCTGACAATAAGTTCTCTCACCTCCAACCTTCTCCTCTCAGTCTCCTGGGCAATCTCAGCTTCTGCTGCGGCTTCAAGCTGTTTAGCATCCTGCAGAGCTGCCCTCCACAGCTCCTCCACTTCTCTGACTGTCTGCTTGATCTGCTCTTTCCTGCCCTCATCAGCATCCTTGTGGTCACACAGACTCTGTCCTCGTCTCCTCAGGTTGTTCACCTTGCAGTCACCGTCAGGCCTCGAGGTCAAGAGGACCTTAAAAAAAAACAAAAAGAAAGAAAACAGTATTGATGACAAAAGGTCATGATATCATCTAAATCAAATATACTGATTAGGTATAACATCATCAATAGCACTGAGAGGTGAAGTGAATAGGACTGATTATCTCTTTATTGTGGGATATTTTATGGAGCAGGTGAACATTTTGTCATCAAAGTTGATATGTTAGAAGCAGGAAAAATGGGCACATGTAAGGATTTCAGTGAGTTTGACAGGGACCAAAACATAAAGGCTAGATGACTGGGTCAGAGCATCTCCAACATAGGTTGTTTCGGGTCTGCAGTGGTCAGTATCTGTCAAAGTGGTCAAATGAAGGAACAGTGGTGAACCATTGAGTCATGGGCAACCAAGGCTCACTGATGCACCTGTGAGGTCACACTCACAGGTGGATGGACCTGACTCATGTGCCCAGGTCCAACAGACAAGTTATTGTAGCTCAAACTGCTGTAAAAGTTCATGATGATTCTGATAGAAAGGTGTCAGAATACACAATGCATCACAGTTTGTTGTGTATGGGGCTGCAGACCTGCAGACCAGTCAGGGTGCCCATACTGACACCTGTCCACTGCCCAAAGCACCACAAAAGGCATGTGAGCATGAGAACTGGACCATGGAGCAATGGAAAAAGGTGTCCTGGTCTTGATGACTCACTCGTTCATGACTCATTTGTTATTGCTTAGAGCAGAATGGTGACTTTAGTTTTCACTGTCATTTCAAGACATGATCAATCTAGATCAGCAGTCCCCAACCCCCGGGCCAAGGACCAGTATCGGTCCGTGAGTCGTTTGGTACTGGGCCACGAGAGTTGAGTCTCGGGTTTGAAATTTATGGTTTTCAGGGTTTTTATCGGTTTTTATCGTTATTTTTTTATCGTTTTTATCGTTAACTCTGTTTCCCTGGGTCTTTTCCCGTGTGTTATGAAAAATCTTTTTTTTGGTACTGGTACTGTTTTTATTTTGCTGTATTTATCCACGACACCTTAAAGGCCGGTCCATAAATATAGTCGGACATAAACCAGTCCGTGGCGCAAAAAAGGTTGGGGACCGCTGATCTAGATGTCTTGTTGAAGTCACTAAAAAAAATTCTGAAAAACAATGCTACTTCCGTTCCCTACAGTTATATTGTTATATTGAAGTTATAGTTATAGTTATATTGAAACAAACCTGTGCTGTGTGGCATCTCTCTTCAGCTGTTGTGTGACTGCCCACAGCCTGTAGCTTCTGTTGCCTCTCTTTGATCCACATATCTGTGTTTTTACTCTGGACGTCAAAGTCATCAGAAAGACTCCTGACTTCTGCTTGTTTGGCGGCCTGTTGAACTGTTGCCCACTGCTGCTCTGTGACTGTTACTAGCTGCTGAACCTCTAGTTTCCTACTGTCTTCCAAGAGCTCGCTCAGATTCTCACCCCGTCTCTTCAGGTCAAGCAACTGGGACTCTCCTTCAGGTTTGGAAGTCATGACAGTCTGAAGGCAAAGACACAATCAAATAAATCAAAGTAGGAATTCCTGTTACAAACTGCAGTCAAAAACTGCAGTAGAGCTCTAAAGTATGAGCATATATCAGTTTTATAAGTTTGACAAGTTTGATCAGTTTTTATGATATATTTCGAAGTCAGGTCCTAACTCACCTGCACTATCCGGGACCTTTCTTCAAACTGCATATCACTACCGAGGGACAGCAGTTTCTGCTTCTGCTCTTTGATCCAGGATTGGATTGTTTCACTTTGAGTTTTGAAAGCATCAAAATCTCTTTTAGTGGCCTCTTCGGTCTCCGCCTGTTTCAGAGCCTCTTCAGCACCCTGCAAGGCTTTCCTCCACCGCTCCTCTGTGTGTTTGACTGCATTATGAAGCTCTTGCTTCCTGCTCTCATCCAAACTCTGGTTGTCGCACATACTCTGGTACAGCTGGTTAAGCTCTTGGAGCTTTGACTCTCCATTAGGCTTGGAGTTCAGGAAAGCCTTAAGAGAAGAGATACCCTGTTAAATAACTGCTTTGTTTTAATCCTTGAAAGACAAGCCTGTATGAGTGATTCTACAAACTACATCCCAACTTACCAAACTCAGCTACATGTAAATTTACACTCACTTGTGCAGCCTGTAGCTTTTCTTCAGCTTGCGCATGGCCACCGATAGACTTGAGGTTCTGGTCCTGGTCTCTGATCCAGGACTGGACACTTTCATTGTAGGTTTGGAAAGCTTTGATATCTTTTTCTAAAATAGCTTGTGTCTCTGCCTTTCTGAGAGCCTCCTGAGCAGCCTGCAGGGCTGTCGTCCACTGTTTCTCTGTGTCACTAACTAACAGCTGGACACTTTGTTTCCTGCACTCGTCCAGGCCTTCCTTCTCACACAGACTTTCACTTTGTCGTCTCAGGCTGCTCACTTTAAAGTCTCCCTCAGGTTTGCAGCTAAGGATGGCCTGGTGACAAAATCGTAAAACATGTCTGACATTTTTAACTCAAGACAGAATATAATTATTTTAATACTCTAAGAGACAAGCTAACAATACACCAAAAATATTCCCAGAAGAAAGCTTTATTAGATTAGACACCACTTTTACTAACTTGTGCTCTGGACTTCATCTCCTCCATGTTGGTGTCTCTGTCTGGAGTGGTGAGAGGCTGTGATAGGTCACTGATCCAGGTCCTGGTGCTCTCTGCCTGAGTATTAAATACATTGTATTCTCCATCCAACACACTCTGGGCCTCAGCCTGATTCAGCATGCGGCCCTCCAAGTTTCTGTAGCGCTGAATCAGGTTATCAGCGTCCTTTAGGAGACTCTCAGATCTGACACCTTGTCTGCGTATTGATGCCAGCAGCTCACTGAGGGTCTCGGCTCTTCCACTGTTGTACGGACAGACAAAGACAAGTAAGACAGCATACAAAACAAATAGAAAGGGTAACGTCCTCACACAGCATATTATGTATCCACATTGTTCTGTAAAAGACAGGTTTAGGTTTATGTTGTGCTTTATTCTACTCTATTCTGACTCTTTCCGTCAACATGAAACAACTATAAAAATGAGCGATTGTTCATATCTTTGGAAGTCAGC
Source organism: Etia nguti (assembly GCA_015106755.1). Lineage (NCBI taxonomy): Eukaryota > Metazoa > Chordata > Actinopteri > Cichliformes > Cichlidae > Etia > Etia nguti. The sequence continues at coordinate 12,850 of VUQG01044586.1, forward strand.
AAACTTTACTGCATGTACGAAGGAATATTTCTGGTTCTGGTTTTATGAATGTTGAGGATCACCTCTCATCCTGAAGGTCTTTCAGAAGTTGTTTGACTTTCTCAGGTACTACAGACTGTTTTTCTTTGTTCTGAAGCCACTGACGGAGGCTGTCATGCTGCTTCTGCAGACTATATTTTAAAAAAGAAAAAAAAAAATCAAAACGAACACATTCTGTTGGTTGTTACAATCACCTCACAGCATTTTGTGGAAATGCTCAAGAAAATGTTTTACGTTTTACACATGTGTTGTTTAACAGCATAGCTATTATATTAGCAGAAGCAGGAATGACCTGTCCAAGTCGCTGAGCAGTGACTCCATTTGTTTCTGCCGGTTTTGGCAGTGGGTTCTGAACGTGACCACTTCTTCTTGCTGCTCCTGCATCCACCCAGTAAACTCAGAGAGCTGCTGAGGTGGAACCTGCTCCCTGCCTCTCTCCAGCTGATCTTTCAGCTGGTCAAGACGTCTCTCTGCATCCTTGGACTTTAAGAAACTCTGATGAAAGAAAACATGAACATCCATCAGTCATATAAGAGTCAATAGTATCTATCTGTAACTGTAAAATTATCCATTAACTTACAGCCAGTCTTTGCAAAAACGTCTCCACATCTGTTCTACTCTCAGGGTTCTCGAAGCACTCATTGACGGCTAGCTGCAAGTCTTGGAACCATTCCTCGAATGACTGCTTCTCATCTGGGAACATTTTTTAAAAAATGACTCACACACACAATTGAATTAAATAATACTGTGACCAAAACATGTCCCTGCCTTCTAATATCGGAGTCAAATATAAAGAAATTTCTATTTAACAAAAAAGAAACAAAGACAATATCCTGCTTGTTGATGAGACATGTGGAGATCCTGATCTGAATGATGTTAGTGTCCAGTGGTTGCCAGAAAAAGTTAAGCTGACAGTATCAGGCCGGTTATCCTGTTAATCTTTCCTTAGTAGCCAAAAGTCTTTTATTTAGTTTGCTTTAATTTTTTAACCCTTTCTAAAAGCACATTTTATTTTCATTTGTTGTACTTATGTTGTGCTTATATGTGATTGATGCTTGTCTTCTGTCTGTATTTGTTAATTCAATGTTTTTTGCCAGACCTCTGATAAGCAACTAATTAAAAGCACATTTTCAATACTAACCTCCGATAACCTTGAGCAGCCCTTTGTCCCTCTCCTCTCTCTTCAGCTGGATCATGTCTTTGGTGCGCGAGATGGCCTCCGTTAGTCTGCTGCAGTCAACAGAGAGTGCCTCAAGCACCTGAGGGCTGGCCACACTGGAAACCAATCCCACCTCCTTCAACACGGCCACAGCCTGCTCTTCCTGAGACTCCAGGTCATTGCACAGATCCTGCAGCGTGAGACACAAAACATTATACGTAACCATCATTCAGGGGTACTCACTGGTATAGGAGTACCATGCTGTCCATCTCTGTCACATAAAACAGCTGCATACCTGTATCTGGGCTTCCACATTTGGACCTGAAGCATTAATCTCATTGATACGACTCTGGATGTTCTCTACCGCTGTCTGACAGTCCTCTACCTTCTCGGCTAGATGCTTCTTCACAGCGATTAGCTCCTCAAAGACATCCGTGCAGTCAGTAAACAGTTCCTTCACCTGCTCCATTCTCTTTCTCAACTGGGTTTCCATTACCTACACGGAACAGAGGAATGATGAGAAGAGCAGCACGGTACAGTGGAAATAATAATTCTTTTAAAAAGTTTACGCATGAATAACTATATAAAATGGATGGTGTTGTAAAAATCTCTGTTTCAACCCACCTGTAGCTCCAGTGGAGCTTCCTGACTTTGCAGCATCTCCTGGATCTCAATAGACTTCTTGTGAAAATGAGTGATGTTCTCCTCATTGGCCTGGATTTCATCCTGAACACAACAAAATACACACACACACACACACACACACACACACACACACACACACACACACACACACACACACACACACACACACACAAATCACAAAAAGTGTAACTGGAATTATTTCAGCTTAACAGATGCTTAAAATCAAGTATAAAAATGATTGAAGAACAGTTAAAAAATATCAGGTTTTTACTTCAGTACCTTCATGGTGAGTACTTGTTGCTCATTGTAGAAAGCATGGCTCTCTGCAAACAGAGCGAGTTTGGCCCCGGCCCAGCTGTCCACCTCTCCTCCCAGCATCAGCTGCTTCTCCCACAGCTCCAGGCCCACTCGTAGGTTATCCATGTAGGCATCTGTCTTCTCTGTCACCTGCAAGGGCACCAAAAAATCATTAATATTTAGTCAAGGCAAGCAATATAGAAATATTCCAAACACGATCCAACTACGACTTCAGTTTCTCTGTTCAACTTTGAGTTGTACTTCTAATATTTGTCACAGACGGAGCTGTTCTGGAGACACGAAACACTGGATCAATGTCAGACTGACACCCAGTGAAAATACTGCCATTTACTGAGGATGTTAAAAAATCCAACAAGCTTGTGAAGGTATAATTTTTAACTCAGATACTAAGCTGTCAATGTCAGTGAGTCTCTGATCAGTCTCCTTCCCAGCATGCTTAATGTACAGTTTTAGTAGAACTCCTCTATTTGTTTACAAGATCGACATCTATAAGTGTCAGTGCATAGATGCATACGTCCAGCCAGCTGTCCATCAGCGTGTCAGCCTCTGCTTCGAATGGAGATTCACTGCAGTCTGGAAACTTCTTCAGTTCAGACTGCAGCTGTTTGCAAACACTTCTCATCTCTTCCATCGGCCCCGCAAGACCAGCCAGCTCCTCCTTAATATCACAGACCTGAACAAATGTACACGTGTTAACATACAGCACTTGTAAGTGAACACTGAGCACACCGATCTGATATTTAGAAAGTGTCTGCCATCTGCTGGTTCATTCTATTCAGTGCATACAATACAGACACATTTAACTGTGAATGCTCTTAACTTCAGCTGTTTTAGGAAACCAATACAAGAGTCAAAATATATTGAAACACAATGTAAATACAGTTTTGTGGACCTACCTTTGCCATACTCCTCTGCAGGTTGTCTTTCCCCATGTAGGATGCCTTATCGCTGATTGCCTGCTCTGCTTTCTGGATGGTGCTGCTCAGGTGACTCCGGCAGGTCTGGAACTTCTTCAGAAGCTCCAACAGTGTGCTGTACTGCTTCCTCCTGCAAGAGTAAGAAAATACCAAGGGAGATTTTAGCATTCGGATTGCAATGTATAGAGAAATATAATAAAAGTTCACTTGAACTTAAATGCATTCATTTCCAGCAGTTGAGGACAGCATATAAGTCAGTGTTGCTCATTAATGACTTAATTTAAGGTTCTTGTGTCAACCTTACCTGTCAGAATAAGCCTGCTGAGTCTCCTTCCACTGAGCTTCCAGCTCCTGAAGGAGATTTTCTCCTCCTCCCTGCTTCTCTTGATCTTCACGGAGGCTCTGAAGCTCACAGTTCTGAGCCTGCAGCTGGCCTTCTAAATCTGAGAGGGCACGAAGCCTGGAAAGTGCAACAAATTCAGATTTTAATTCTGCAAATATATTGCAAAATCTAAACAGTATATTCTAGGACTACATGTAGTTTCCCATTTTCACAAATCAAAACTGCTTCAGGACAGCAAAAGCACTATCGCACTAAAAGGACACACCTGTGCTGCAAAGCAGGCATGGTGGGCTCTTTGAGACCTTGTGCTTCAATCGTATCCTGCAGCTTCTTCAGCTCCATCAGCATCGTCCTCTTCCTCAGGCCCAGGGTTTTGCTTTGGGTCTCTTTCTGAAGGACCTTCTGTTGGCTGACCAGCCCACTGCCAGCCCCATCGAGCCTTCTCACCAGGACATTCACCATATCGAAGCACGAGGCTGGGATACCATCCCTTGTGACCGTGAGCCGAGCTCCCTGCAGGAGTAGATCCAGCTGAGGGGCCTTCTCTTTCAAACTGTCAATGCTCTGCCTGATTAGAGCCAACTTGGAGCGGCATTCCTGCAGCACCACAGCGTCACTACAGGGTGGACCTTGGATACTCGAGATATCCTCATCCACAGTGCGCAGCGACATAAGAAATCGGTCGAGGGCACGGGCAGCTGCTTCGCTCTTCCGGACTTGCTGCCGGAGTTGATCCAAGCTGGTTTTGTGAGCCTCAAACTCACGGGACAGAGGGAAGCGTTCTCTGGGATCCAAGTCACTGGATTCGGGGTCCAGACGGGACAACTGGTCCAGTTCGCTCTCTATGTTATCATCCAGTTCCTTTAGCAAAAAACATACAAGGTGTAGTGTGAAGTGAGACTGATTTACATCTTTTTATTTTAACATTCATATGCAGAAAGAGTAAATGTGCAGGTGCATTTCATTTATCTTAAAAAGGCCAGATGTCTAAAATCTTTGCCACAATAGCCTTTCTATACTGTGGTGTTTAGTAGCTGATGATACAGGGGACTAGGAAATTGAACACATAATAAATATTAAACACCAAATTGTAATATTTATGCTAAATCAGTAGCTTGTTTATGTGTACAAAATGCATTCAGCTTGTTTTCAATCATCCAGTTATTGACCAGTATGTTTTTCAAATCTTGTGACATTTTCAGAGAAGACTTCTTGTAAATCCAGGCTTCATATAGGTGTTAACACATGTGCTTAGACAATATTTGTGTGTCAGACTGACACAATTAAACAAAAGAAAATTGCGTATGGCTAGCAGCAGACCTTTATATCTTTCAGAATGTTGGTGTTGGCCAGTGTGAAGCCAGTGATGTCTTTGGGCTGTCTCAGGTAACGGTCCAGGCGGTCGGTGAAGTCCACCATGTGATTCTCAGTGGAGTCAATCTGCCTGAGTGCAGAGCCCAGCGAGCTGCCTCTCCTCTGAAGGTTGGACTGCTGGGTGCGCCACTGCTCCTGCAGCTCTGCTTTCTCCTGCTCCAGAGAAGTGTTTCCACTCAGCTGGGAACACTGAGAGCACTGGTTTGCATACTCAGACCAAAGACACTCAGTCTCTTGTCTCAAGAACTAGGAAGAAAGGAATTCAACTCAAGTTTATTGGCCGGTTGTGGGGATTGAGTCATTTTCCTCAAAGGTTCTTATAGCACGTCATTTATATTTCAGTCCAGTTTGTTTCTGACAGAGTGGTATTTATAAAGTTACTGTACCTGTATTTCCTGGAGCCGTGTATGCAGGCCTTTCAGAGAGACTGAGTCAGAGGGGACGTCCTTGATGCTCTGTTCATTTTTAGCTAATTGGGCTGTCAGAGCCCTCTTAGCATTCTCATATCTGGAGAGTTAAAGCAAAAATAACTGAACTTAAGGATAAAATATAAAACCATTCAACCTGTTTTTGATTTGTATGTTGCCCTTGCTTATAAAACATAACACAGCTAAATTTCACCTTTCTAAAGCTTCCTTTTTGGTTATTTCTTCCTCCACAGATGTCTGCCTTTCAGCCTCCCTTCTCTCCACAGCAACTGTCTTCACTGTCACCTGGGACACCTGAAAAAACAGCAACAGGATGTTAGTGATTATTTACACACATCAATGTATCAGCGTCAGGATTTAAATTCAAAGGCTGGTCTGGATTTCTTCTTGCTTAAAATGTGTTAAAGGAGCTGTGACTGTTTAAATCTAGAGAGAATCTTTTGAACAAGAATTTTTAATAATAGCGAATCGTACCTCAACCGAGGCCTGAGGTTTTTCACTTGGTTTGGTAGGCTCCTTCTGTGTGTTGGGATCCTCAGTGAAGGCAACAGGAATCCTGTACAATTGAAACTGATTTAAACTTTTGACTACATTTTGAATAAATGGAAATGTAACTTAATACAATATCTGCAACATAAATCATGTACAACCAAACTTTTTACTCAGTATTAGGAATTAAATAAGGAATAAAAAAAGTTGTTTTGAAGATTGCATGCCAACTCTTTGCTGTTTTGAAAGCACTATGGAAAGCCTCACCTAGATTCAGGGAGTGGTGTGTCTTGATCTCCACTGAACTGATGCTGGATGGCAGCCAGCCTCTTTTCACACTCCCTCAGCTGTGTCTGAGCCAAGCGGTGAGCATCCTCCGGGCTAAGGGTGTCACACAACTCTTTCAGTGCCTGCAGGTGCTGTTCTGCTTCTGCAAAGTCCGCTGAGAAGCAAGCCTGTTGAATGTTTTTGAATGTGAAAATAGTAAGCACAAAGGCATTACAGACTCCAGATGATCCACTGAGCCAAATCTTCTTCTTTTTTCATTAAGCTTTTTGTTTATTTTCTTGCATTTTTACTATAATTATTCAACTATAAATTGGTTGTATGTGTGACCTGCTTATTAGCATCCAATATATCACAAAAGAAGGTTTGGCAGATACATTGCAACACTTGAGCAAGACCGGAGACGGCAGCAGCCAACAGATGTGCTGCACAAAATCATAAAAGAATGCTGTTTTAAGCTTGCAGACAAGATGTGATTTCATCTTCATTACACATATTTTCATTTAATTCATTGTTTTAAGGCCCTGATAATGATGGTGTTGTTTGTTGTTTTCAGCTTAAGATAATAAAAAGTGTATGAAACTGTAAACATACCCAAACAAAACTAGCTAAAACAGCACTCTCTTAGAAACCAGCTGGAATAAAGTATTGCTATTACCCTTCCCACTGACAGTTTCCTTGAAGGCATACAAAGAAGATGGAAAAAGACAAAGTTAGACAAGCAGAGCAGAGAAAACTGGCTGAATACCCATCCTTTGAAGCACCCCTGCCAAGAGTTCAGCTTTGGTCATTTAGCTACCTGAGCTTGGTTTTCTAAGCTGGTGCTTAAGTGCATCTCACACCGCAGGGCTGCTGCATTAAAGTCTTTCCTTGTTACTTCAAACTGTAATTGTTGCAAAAAGCCTGAGATCTCAGCTCTGAGAGCCTGGGAGATAATATATACAATGAATATATATATAAAAAAGGACACATGATAGAAGACAGTATTGAATAAAAGGTTAATAATGTGAATTGTTTACATCTGTATCAGTTTGCTAACATTCCTTTAAAAACAGGTTTCAAAGGCATTAAATAATTGTCAGTTTTAGTTTGTGGTTTAAATATGCACATGCAATTAACTGAGAGATGTCTTTAAAAAATTAACAAGTGAATATTTGACTATTCATACAAATTAAAATCCCCACCTCCCATTGTGTCCTGACAGATTGGGTGAAGAACTCCATATCTCTGAGCTGTGAGGGGGTACAAAAGGCCTCCATGCCATTAGCTGCTCGCAAGAACTCCTCCAGCAACTCTGGATCCAGTGTCCTCAGAGTTTTCTGAGGTTAGACACAAAATAGTTACATTTTGACTTCTCTACAGAATTTTTATTTCATTTTGTTGTATGTTTTTTAAGGCAAAGTAACTACTGTCTATTTAAGACATCAAACAATGTGGGTTTTATATTAGCTGTAAATGTAGGGTAGCTAAACAGACTTGTAAATTTCAAAAAATTGGCAGATAACACTTTTCAATTATGATTATCCACTAAATATGAAATGTGCAAAAGTCGTTACCAATGGTTACATTTACCTCCTTTACTGAAGCTTGCTCAGCTGATACACGCCTGTCTTTGAAGACGTTGATAGCTTCCAGGATGTGTGCCTGAAGGCAGTGTTTGGCCTCCTCAAATCCATTTCTAGCTAAAGCCTGTGCCTTAGTGTAGGCCTCTGTGTAGGCCTGGGGAGGTGCTTGAGCCAGAGCAGGAGGTTTGATATTAAGATCTGGTGACTCAGCCTGGGTTTGAGGCAACACATTGACTTGAGAGATGGGAATAGTCTGGGACTGTTGAGATTTCTGTTGCAAAGGAGACTGGGTTTCAGTCTTTGGTGGGTTAAGTGGTTGAGTCTGAGGTCTTGCCTGTGTGGGAGATTGAGTCTTGGACTGTGGCACTGTTTGGGCCATGGGAGGCGATGACACCGGAACCTGAGGATGGTGCTGTGGGGATAACTGTGTCTGAGATTTGGGTTGGAATACTGGTTGGACTTTGGGTTGGACTGGTGACTGAACTTTGGGCTGAGTTGGTGACTGAGCTGTAGGTTGTAACTGAGGTTGGGTATGCACCTTGGGTTGAGGGGGTGATTCAACATTAAGTTTAGTTAGTGACTGAGCCTTTGGCTGTGGTGGCAATTGAGGTTCGGGTTTGGGCTGTGGCAGTGATCCAGGTATGTGTTTAATTGGTGACTGAACCATTAGTTGAGGTGTCATTTCAACAACATGTTTTGGCTGTAGAGGTGAGTTACCTTTTAATTGAGTTTGTGACTGAATCGTTGGTTGTAGCTGAAGTTGGGGCTGATGCTTGGGCTGAGAATTTGACTGCTGGAATTGAATATTAGATTGAGCCTGCTGAATCCTGGCAAGGGGATTTTCTTGAACTAATGGCTGTGCCTGGACGTGTGTTTGGGACTGGGCCTGCAAAGTTTGTTGCTGGGGGTGTGAAGGAAGCTGAGGATAGGCTTTATGTGATGGTTGTGACTGGAAAGATATCTGTGTTTGAATCTGAGGTGGAGGGTGATGTTGAGCTTGGGGTTGATGCTGGACCTGCGCATACTGCTGAGACTGAGGCTGCTGATAAGACTGAGGTGGCAATTGTAGTGGTGGTTGAACCCAAGTCTGTTGCTGAACTTGGCCTTGTTCTGGCTGAACTAAGTTAGAAGCTCTCATCTGGGTGTGTTGATGCATGGAACTCTGGGGCCCAATTTGTTGTTGTGTTTGAGTCCAGGGTTGGGGTTGAGCTTGAGGATGCATTTGAGGTTGAGTATATGATGGCCCCATATGAGAAACCCTATGGTGGGCAGTCTGGGGTGTTTGCTGGGTCCACTGCGATAGAGTCTGAACTGTAGGATAAGCCTGAGAATGTGTTGCTTGACCCATTTGCTGAGGGTATGATTGCGGAATAGGGTGACTCTGTTGGGGAAATGCTTGATTTTGTGGTTCTTGTTTATCTATCCACTGCTGAGATGTGGACTGAGCTTGGGCATAACCCTGGGAGTATAGCTGAGGTTGCACTGTAGCTTGTGGATGCTGGATAGACTGAGGGACTGAGGATCTGACTTCAGTATAAGCTTGAAGGTGCCCCTGTGAAATATGGCCTTGTTGCTGGACCAGTGCCTGTGCATGTGTTGGATACTGAGTCATAGGATCAGTCAAAGAATGACCCTGAAGGTGGAGTATAGGTTGAGCTTGGGTTGGATGTTGAGCCAGTGGTTGGGCCTGACTTAGCCTGGCCATTGGCTGAACATTGGTTGGAAAATGGATCATTGATTGAGCATGGGCTTGTGGGTAGGGCATTGACTGTGGATGGGTCTCAGACTGGTCAGCATGGATTTGAACTTGGGTCTTAGGCTGAGGGTGTGTTTGAGGTTGGACCTTGGGCTGAGGATGAATTTCAGGATCATTCACTGATTTTGCATGGGTTTGACCCACATTTGTTGACTGACTATGCATTGGAGGCTGGGCCGGGGTTGGTGGCTTAGGGGAAGGGGGCCGGACAGGGGCCCATGACTGTGGATGACTACGAAGCTGAATGTGAGATGGCACAGGAACCTGATTTGGGCCTTGCAGTGGAGCCTGAATAGTGGAAGGCTGTCTGATTTGAGCCCATATTGGAACTTGAGCTACAGATTGGTCATGGGGTAGTACATGTGGCTGCTTAGATGGCTGAGGACCAGCTGGTTGAACCAGAGGCTGATCCTGTGGCTGGAGCTGTTGATGGGTCTGTGGCTTGGTTGATGACTGTTTCTTCACAGAGCCATGGGACTGAGGAACACATGGTTGCTGTGTATTCGTAGTAGTGTGGGACTGAACCATAGTATTGGTTTGTGATTGATTTTGGGCCTTTCTTTGTGGCTGAGGTTGACTCAAGGTTACAGTATGTGATTTATTCTTGGTGTCTGATTCTCGTTGTGCTTGTCTTACAGTTTCTTGTGGTTGTTGTTTTTGGTGTTCCTTTTGCTGATGCGGCTCTTTTTGCTGCTGTTGATCTAGCAGTTGATCTTGCTGCTGGTGCTCTAGATTTTCAGTTTGCTGTGTTTGCTTCTGTTCCACTTTTTGCTGTTGTTGTGGTTGCTTAGTAATTTTTGCATGGGCCTCATACTGTAGCCTGGTAGTGGCTACACTTTGGGAAATTACCTGAACTGATCCCACTGACTGTGTCTGTGTAGTCTGAACTAGATCTTGAGTGGAATCCTGCTCTTGAGTAGGGGTTTTCTGTTCTGGAAAAGCTGGTTTCTGAAGCCATGGCCGGTTCTTCATGCCCTGAGCTTTTCTGCTTTGAAGTTCCTGGGAACTTAGAACCTTTTTCTTTACAGCTGGTTCCTGAAGTGGAGTCTGGTCCTTGGAGCCTGGTCTTCGTTTAACTTGTTGTTCAACTTGTATATTAATTACCACGTGCTGTTGAAATTGTTGATGTTGTACCTGTTGTTGCTCCTGCTTGGGCTGACTTGTTTGTGGTTGCATTGGCAACAACTCCTGCTGCTGAACATCTTGTAGAAGATACTCCCGCTTTATTTCTTCCTGTTCTTTCTGTCCCAGTTTAATTTCCACCTGTCTTCTAAGTCCCTCTCTGAGTAGGTCTTGCTGTGGTCCTTGATCTGGAGTCTCTGTTGTCTTTTGTGCAGTGGCCATTGGCCAAGCTTGAAACTGACTTTCTGGTGGTGACTTTCTTCTGGTCTGCTTCACAGCTTCTGCATAGGTGTATGGCATTGGAGGAGAAGTCATCTTTTCTTCCTTGTAATCCTGTACCACTATCTTTGGCACAAAGGTTTTCGTATGCTTGGTGTCTGATTGTTTCAAATGCTGAGGCATTGTTTTATCCTGAATGAAGACTTTTGAAGGAGGTCCTGCTGGAGGACTTCTGCTTCTGTCTCGTCTGGCACCCAGGCTGCTTAGCATACCAACTGCTTCCTAAAAGTGATATCATGCATCTTAGAAATGAAGTACTTTCATTTATACTATTTTGTCTGGTTAGAACTTGTCTTACATGGTTACTTTGCAAATAAAAACAACTAGCCTGTGACTGAGCAACAGCAGCTCGCACTCGATCCTGCATAGCAGAGGCATGGAGGTAGTGGATGGGAGAGCTCTTCTGATTTGTCGATACAATCACCTGCAGGTCTTGCTCCTCTGTGACTACCTGACCTTCGAGCTGTAGACCACGGGAAATTGTGACCTGGAAAATAAAATGTTATTTTCAAATAAACATAAATGTTTCTTTATGAGAGGATTTAAAAGCCAACAGTGCTATGCAGTGACTCATCTCACCCTGGCTTGTGAGGTCTGGACCTGTTGTTGTTGCCGATCGGTGGCCCTCAGCAGGTGGTAGAGCTCCCTGGCTTCAGTCTCCCAATGTAGAAGTTCAGCCAATCGACTGTCCAGCCCAGACACACTGTGTTGCAGCTCTACACAAACCTTTTCTGCCTCAGACAATGTCTGCATAACCTGGTGACAATTAAAGAAAACATAGCAATGGACAGATAAACTTACTTTGATTTAAAAGAACAGATATAATAATTTTAATCTTCATGAACACAATCTTAAGAGTTCTTTTAAAAGAAGAGAAATCGTTCATACTTCTGGTACTGCAAGCTTCAGTTTGTGTAACTGATCTGCTGGGCATTCTGGGAAAGAAGCCAAAGCATCCAGATCCACGTCTTTTATCTTCCTCATTATAAACTGAAGAGCAGAAATTGAGCAATAATTTAGAAAGATTTAATCTGGTCATTTAAATCAAAAATAACCGTTAGAGTTGAAAAAAGTGCAAAGACTTCCTAATGATGCTGCTGGTCCTACCTGTAATCTTTTCCTGTAGGTGCGTAAAGGACCCGCCATAACATCCAGAGGCTCTTTGAGAATCAGTGTGCCCTCTCTGATCAAAGCTCTGATGTCCTCTGGGTTTACATGGGTAACTTCACTTGGCTCAGCAATGTTTTCCTGAAAAAACCCCCCACAAATAAACATGTTAAATAAAAGAGATAATTTATTAATAATTCAATCATGTAAACATTAGTACAGTAAAGTGCTTGTTTACTGTATCAATCTACTGTGGACACAATACAGTTTGAAATTTCCATCTCTTTTCACTTACATTAATTATGACATTGACAACACTTGTTCAATGTGCAACTCCAGATATAAGAATGACATTGTACTGTAGTCAAAGACTATAAGTACAGCTACTTGCACACAATAGGTAAAGGTGGAGCACTGTTTTTAAACTTTGAGACACTCCCTAGGAATAATTGTTTCAATAGAACAATCACGTTTAAATTCCAAACGCATGAGACATTAGGCTGCCACAATCACTGCTGCCACTAGTTGCATAATGCCAAATAAAAAGAAGAAACTAGGCCAACACATTAGAAGAACAAAGGTATACACTCAGATAAAAAGACCCTCTGTAAAAAATAAAAACACAGATAAAAAGTTGATTTTAGAGTGCCATATGGTGGGTACTTGAAAAAAAAGTAAATTCATGTCAGGAAAATATTCTGATTAATTCTCTAACAAAAAAACAGCTTGTGTGATTTAGTCTTCTATCATTCAAAACATTTCCAAATTCTTCGTAATAAAAGAATTTTAGCATCTAAGCACACAAATAAGGTTTTCCTTGATCTTTGACTCACCAAAGTGTTTTTCTTGACAAACTCAGGCCACTGCATGTTGACTTTTCGAAGCTCCTCTGCCAGGCTGCTGCTGGTCTGAGGATCAGTTGACTTAATCAGGAAGTTCCCCACCTCGTTCAGATGGACCTGACGAGAGCCCCACTCAGCCATGGACGCGGACGTCAGCTTAATAGAAATTTTTGCAAATGAATTGGCAAATACTAAAATATATGATCTATAAGGATAATATAGATGTTATTTTATTTAGATGTTATTATTGCAGACTTTTTACTTGACTTGTTATTCCAAGTCATAACAGAATGATCCCCTATTACAAAGCAAGTTATACTAGCTTGTTTATGAAATATTTATTATTGTAAAGTAATACTGTTCTTATACTTTAATGAGTTACTCTTACCTCAGGTCTGTGGCTGTGTGTTGCAGAGCACTGTTCAAGCCAAGCCTGCAGGGAACTAAGGGAGTCGCTGTACGAGTCCCAGGCAGACAGAACCCGTCCCATTGTGCTTTTCACTGTGGTCACGTCCTCTAAGACAAGAGCAGTGTCCTCCTCCAGCTGCTTCACCTGCTGACTGACATGCTGGTAATCTGAAGCTATGGAGCAAAAAAATAAAATGAAATAAAATAATACACTTTTACTCTAATGGGGAATCAAAAATATTAATATAAATGAAGAAATACAAAATATCTGTTACATAATATCACAGTACTTACCAAGGGCAGATTTGCTTGAATATTTCTCAGAAATCTGCTTCAGCTTACAAATAGTCGTTTCCAACATGGAAGGCAGCTCTTGTGTCTTTACGAGTTCCTGAGTTAAAAAAAAAAAAAAAAAATAAAAATTGTCAGTCAACACTAATATCCATGCCCTTTACACAGTAGAGGGAACATTTTTGAATAAACTAGTAAAAAGGTTAGAGAAAAACTTTCCTAATTCCTAATAAAATTCACCACTAGAACCAGAGAGAAAACCCTGAGGAAAAAAAACATTTACAATAGCCCATTTTGGACATCTTCACTGTATATCACAGACTGTATATTCAAGATGGACACAGCCAACACGGCACACCCATTCGTTTGCAAAGTTCCAATGTCAGGCCTTGAAATGAGAATTTTCACTGATGCTATCTTGGGGTTTCAAAACCAAACCTGCTTGAGACGCCGATGGGCACTGCCCATGTGCCGTAGTGATTTGTGAATCACAAGCTAGGCCTGCGACAAAACATACCGGGCTTTATGCTCTTTTTTGACTCTAATGGGGAATTATAATTTACTCATTATGACTTCAAACTACCAGTTGAGACCATAACTGAAATATTTACCAAGGTTGTAGAGCATAGGAGTCAAGGGCCATTTTCCTATGAACTTCTATTGCTTGCAAACACAGAAGGCGCCCCCTGCTGGCCTTTAGAAAATGCATGTTTGAGGCACTTCCACAATGGCCTCCCTGCAGAATCTGTTTATCTTAGCTCCATTTGGCTTAGAATTTCTGTTATGTGGCCTTACATAGATTATGTACACATTTATAATTATACCCCAAGAAAGATTAGTAACTCCAACAACAGAAATTACTGTAGATCTGCTCAGATAAACATTTGATATTATACATATAGAGAGAGAGAGAAAGAACAAAAAGATGTTAAGAAGCATCAACACACCCTACTTCAAGCAAGCCCCAATTATTAAATTGTGTTTTCAAAATACAAAGACTAAACAAAGATTACTCACATGCCACTCTTGCAGCAACACCCTGACTGCCTCTGAGGAGATATAAGGTCTCTTCCAGACACGAAGCTTGGTCCTGATCTGTCCCAACAGATCCAAAACAGTGTGGCGATGCTCTCTGTACTCTAGCTTGATCCCATGATACTTGGCAGTCACTCTGACGCTGGTAAATCTGATGAAGATGCCAACAGAACGTTAAATAGAAATTGAAAAATAAAACCGCATCAACTTCAAAAAGTAAACCATCACTTTATAAGATGCTTTTCTCTGGTTCACCAGTGATCTTGATTACATCCAGTCCCAGGTCATGACAGCAGAAGTCGTGACTTTTAGCTTAAACTAAGAAATTCATTCATATACTCTTCAACAGTATATCCAGTTAGTGCATGCATACATTACACGGGCCACTGGAGAAAGTACCCTCACCTCCTCTTGAGCTCATCCATCTTGTCAGTAGGAATCATCATGTTTCCGTACTCATCTATGTTCTGGAAGGACTGGAAGGTCTTCACGTGCTGTGGCATCTCTTCAAGGCAAGCCTAAAGCAACAACGAGCAGAGACAGCATGCACATGTGTATTTACATGCTTACAAACATTTACATTTCACTGTCTACAAAGAGCCTGAGAAACCAGTTTTTGCTAGGTCAGCATCATTGTTTCTCAGTATATCTTAAAGTTGGAATGTTGTAAATGATTACTTTGAGCAGCTCGTGCTTCTCCCTCGCTTCATCAGCAGCACGGCCGTGGTCTTGAGGGTTGCCATCTTCCTCAGCCAAAGCCTCCTCTGTTCTCAAAAGCCAGCGGGCTACTGTGTCCAAGGGGGCTGGAAGACTCATATCTAAAGCAACTTTGTATTCACGGAGCTAGATGAACACACAGAGAAAAGGAAGTCACAAGTAAAGTAAATGTCTTCAAATTGCAGCAAACAAATAAACAAATGTGTACAAATATACAAGCATTTACAGACAAATATAACACATGAGCTGTAATGTAACAGATTAGGGTGTTTAAGGGTCTGTGTTGCTATGGCGCTGTAGTGTTACATTAGTACAGTACAGTATTATGACTATAGATCATATTTATACATTTATAATGTATTTGTTATTATATATAACAAAAACTGACCTTTTCAGTGAGAGCATCCCACGCCTCTCTAAGAGTCCGTTGCTCGTCGCTCAGTTTTTGGGTTCGTCTCATGGCCGTCAACAAAGGCATGATGGGCCGTCGCTGCTCATTAAAGGACACCAGGAAGGTCTGAAATACCTGAGGGAAGGAAAATACTTTTTTTAGCGACAAATTTATAACGTGAAGTCAGGTTATAACGTTAAAGGCTGTGCTAAAATATTGACGTTTCATGATTTTATTACAATCAGCCCATTGTGGTGTCAATGTGACATTGTAGGGCATTGTAATGAAAAAATAAGAAGTGTGTTGTATAGCTCTCTCCATGCCCTTTCATCTTATATATTAGATCAATATGGTTTCTTGAAATTGAAGTTGGATGTCAACTTTGGTCTTGGGCACTAACAATGAAGGTTAAAGTCAGATTCTTAGCAAACCTAGGTACTCAGGTCTTGTATGTTGTTTTGAAGTTTGAAGACAATCCATAAAAATTTTTGGGTAATATAAAGCTTTTACTGATTTTCACATTTAGTGTGACCAGGACCCTGACCCGATTTTCACCAAAAGGAAATCAGCTCGAGCTGTTATTGGCATCTACAATCACACAAAATGAACACTGAAAATTATATCTTGAAAACTGTGAACGCTAGCCTGCTAACAAACAGACAAACAAATGAAACCGATAGCATACTCCTTCCCTTCAGGGGGAGAACTAAAGAGAGAGAAAAAAATGACAACTGCTTAACACTGTTGTGCAAAACAGGATCAGGTTGCTGGGAGAAGAATTAAAAATGTTTTATTAACCAAATTCAATTTTAAAAAAGAGCTGTGTTATATAGACAGTGCTTATTGTGCTTGTAATTACATCACTGCCCGTTAAAATAATACCGGGGCCTCTGAATGTGCCAGACAGTTACCTAATTTGTGCACTGATGCTTAAAAATGCAACACATCAGTCTCATGTACCCTGATGGGCTCTTGCTAGAAACATACATTATATCTTTCTGAGTAGCTTTCTCCTTCTGTGGAGTCCCATCCCTCCAGCAGCTCATCATAGGCCTGAACCAGCCAGCATGTCATTTCCTGCGCCTTACGGTCAGGTGTCACCTGGATACATGGAAGACACAATAAAAAAATGATTGTGTGAAGATGATCAAGTGATTCCAGAATGAACTTTTACGTGATGTAAGCAAGCATAATGTGAGCGTAATGTAAAAAGCAACACCAATCACCAGACACGTTACAGAAAACTGAATGACAGTGCTAACTAAGTCAATTTTAAGCAGCGCACATACATAAGTTTGTTTTGGCTCCTTGGTTGTTCTTTGTAAATTCATAAGAATCTAGCAACATGTCACTTTTAAGCAGGCCCCCACCTTTATTTTTCACCTCTTCTCCTGTAAAAGCAGATCACCATTCTGTCATGCAGATCCTGTGGTATGTACTGTCTAGGGAACATAGTGTAGTACTGCTAAATTTGATTTGTTTCACTTATATAATCGTACGTTGTGTACAGCAAAGTTTAGTATTTTTAAAAGCATTTTCAGCTTTCTTTGTGAAATTCTAACAAACTCATATTCCGACAATCTCCCACTCCCACAGCAGAATCAAAAAGCAAAACACAAAAGTGAAGCATAGAAAATATCTTAAGATGTCAAATGTCTACAGCAACTACTCTTTAACGTGCTGATATCCTGTCAGAAACCAAAGCTGACAGGTGTTTTTATCTGATCTATCGTGAGGCGATACCAGTACTGCTGCACCACCCCGGGAGCGCTTTATTCTTCTCATGGGAGGCAAGAGAAAAACACCCTTGCTGTGGCTTTGGATCCCTTCCCAGAGAACAGGGCAAACTAGTTCAGTGTAGCATGATCAGTCCTGCCTTTAACCACCATGTGATTCGAAGGTAACTTTGGCTCGGAGCGGCTTAGTTTTAAACAGAAGCGGGTTAAGCGGGTTAATAAACAACTTTCCTGACGAGTCGTTACTAGATATAAACATCAGCAATAAAATCCATCGTTACTTGTGGGTACTACAAAGGAATTGTGCAGCTGATTGACATTGTGCAACACAGCAATGATAAGGCTGATAACTGCAAATCATTTTAAGCATGCAGTATGATCTGAGAAAGAAGAAAGAAATCTCTTAAAGCCGTGAGAGGGGTGTGGCACTGTTGGAGGCATGTAATCCCAGGCTTGCTGGGAAACACATCCTGCTGAGTTATTTTTATTTATTCATTTATTTTTTGTGCTAATGTAAATCTTACTCTTTCATTAATTTCCTTCATTGTGATTTTTTCATAGTTTCAACTTGTGTCTTGCACAAATTAGTACAGAACGCATATTTATTAGGTGTCACTTCCTGAAAAGGTTTGTCATGATGTAAATTAACATTGGTCATTAAATCCATTGTTGTGTGTTTGGAAGGTAAACAGGGGGACAAAAGGTGAGAAATAAAATAAAGAAGGCCGGTTGTGATGATCGGGTGTACCTGGCGGAGAGGTGAAGCAGAAATAGCAGGGGTGTAGTGGACAGGCAGGTTGATAGGAGAAGGACTTTTAGAAGGAGTCAAATATTGTGTCTAAGGAGGAAAAAGGGAAGGGGAAAGGAGAGAAAATGAGAGAAGAGTAGGGAAAAGACAAGAGAGAAGTGGGCTTCTCAAACACATCAAATACATTTAGCATAGAGCTGATCTCAACTGAATGCACACACAATATTTGATTTCAGTGTAACAGAAAGTCTTATTTATTCTTAACAGTTATAACTGCAGCATGCATGTGTTCTGGGTGATTTACAATAAAGAAACACATGGAATGAAACATGAACAGATACATAACAGTTACATTCTGTAGCAGCGTTTGCAGGGCATAAGGTGGCAGAGTGGTATCACAGATGAGCAGATGACAGTGTGGCATTCAGAACAATACGTTAATTGTTTGAATGGAAAACACACAAGCTGAACAAGAGGAACCAGCCACTGATGACCAGATTGCTGTTTGAACATGTTTGTAATTATCTCCACAAATAAAGAAAAAAAACAACAACTTTAACCGCACCACTGATTATTTTGAGCAGCTGCCAAAGAAAAAGAGCACACAAGCCTGATTTATACTTAGATCTATGTTTAGATTTAGGTCAAATACATCTAGATATCTGTGATTAAAAACACCCAATTTCGTTGAAATTTTGTTGTTTTGTTGAAATACACACTACATGTATACTTTTACTTATTTGCATTCCATATGTAAAGATAGGTGTAGTTTGGGCTCGCTTTGCACTGAACTAATGCATTTTTATATATATATATTTATATATATATATATATATATTTTTTTTTTTTCTGCACCACTGGTTTAGATTGAGATCAGCATTATCGCATGCTGACTTGGCTCAAAGAAGTAGGACTAGATTAGTAAAGGAAAAGTTTAAACTCTACCTGAACTGACTCTCAGACTTAAGGACTACACTAACAACTTTTCTGCAAATGTTTCTGCAGCGTAACCCGATGCCCTGTGTCGAATATAATAAACTCATACAGACCTGCATTTCTTCTTCTGGCACTGGCACGTCCCTGGAGTACTGCAGGAACTGAGCCACATAAGTCATGATGGACTTCTCATCAGGGTCTCGAACGTCCACATCTGTATCAACATCAGAGTCCTCCATGATCAGCTCCACATTGCAACACTACTTTGAAATGTTTAGACTAACATCTGAACGTGCTGTTGAAGCAGGTGGAGTTTAATACTGGAATCTGAGGAATGGAGGTGTAACTCTTCTGTCTTTGAAACATGAAAGTCTGCTAATAAAGTAACAGGCAGAGCAGATGAAACAAATGAGGGTTTTATGTAAGGCTGAAGCAAACAAGCAGCAAGTGAGTCAGCAGACCGTCAGATCATCTTGCCTTCAGGCAAGCTGGGTATGGCTACACTCTGCATGCAGTTGCAAATCTGTAAACAGCAACACATTCTCTGCTACTAAATATCTATGTGAGAAAAATATTTAATAAATCTGATTATGAAAAGAGTGTTTGTAGCAGACCAAAAGGAACAGAGAAATAAGCTACTGAGTGACCGAACGGAAAAAAGCATAGCTTTCCTATAAAACTGATTAAGAAATCCTAAGAAAATGTGCAACACATGGCCAAAGTGTGTGTGTTGCTATTGATGATAAAACCATCATTGAGCAATCAATACTGGATATTTTCCCATACTTGGAGTTCTGGGTTGTTGTTTTAACAAACTCAGAAAATCACAATATTTATAAAATACAACATTTATTTTCACAAGTTTGATTTAAAAAATATATATATGTATGTAATATATACGTATAAAAATGCAATTAAACTCTACTGCATTTTTGCGGGGTTTGTGTAACTTATTACAACTGTCGGGTCTAATGCATCCCAGTGCAATGCATTAATGTAATCACATTACATTTTTCAGTGATGTTGTAATGTAGTGGGTTACTGTACTAAATTCAGTAATTACATTACAGCTATGTATTATACATTACAGCTATGTATTATACATTACAGCTATGTATTATACATTACAGCTATGTACCGCCTGTGTTAAAAGGTTCATCAGTTACGGCGTTGGCCAAACTGATTTGCCAGAACAAAACTATCATACATGGCTAGTCAGTTCAATTCAACTGACTTCAGTTTTATTTATAGAGTGCCAAATCAAAACAGTCATCTCAAGGCATTTTATATTGTAAGGTACAGACCCTACAATAATACCTTCATTGTCAAAAAACCAGAATGATGTTAAAGCTGAGCACATGCTGACCCCAGCCAAGAGAGCCTGAATTTCAACAGGTCACAAAGACAGTGATCAGCAGTCAGGCTGCAGCCTCTGTTTCTACCGCTTCATGTTTCTACAGCAGAATTAGTATGGTTCCCTTAATGTCTATTTGGGCTGGGATTCATCTTTGCTTTGTTTTGTCAGTTTTGTGTTTATATTTAAAGACTAAAAGAAAGATCGTTTGTGTGTCTTCGTTAGGATTTGTGTTGGTAGCCTATAGGTTTATATACTGTCTGCTGGTAATTATGTGCAGATTTCAGGTCAATTTACTGAGTAACACAAAAGTAAAGTAACAAAGTAGTTAAAAGTAGTGTAACAAATTACTTTCTCTGGGGAGTAATGTATGTTATTACTTTTGAGAAAAGTAAAGAATGTTAGAAAGTGCTTAAAGACACACAATAAAGCACTGAATGCATAGCAGGATGTGTTTGTATAAGTGTGTTCTATAAGTAGCACTCTAATCACCATTTCGTATCTGTTATCATAAAGTGCATTTTGAACTAATCAAGTTCTGCCCCTCACCATCAGGCTCCAACAGTCGGGGGATCCTCAGCTCTTTCTCCGCAATGCGGAAGGCTTCCTCCAGGTTCTGTTTGTTGCTTCTCGTTCTGGCCTTGGATAGGTCCACCAGGTCAGGCCGCAGAGCATACAGGATAGCCAGGAAAACCACTCCACTCCTCCAGCTAACCTTGAAGTCTTTTACGTTTACTGAGCAGCCAGCTCTGAAGGAAACAAATTCTTTTATTACTACTGTAATAATACTTTCATGTCATACACTGCAGACTGACACGAGTTCAAGTTCAGCAAAGTAACAAAAGATCAAATATTTGTCAGACAAGAAACAGTAAGATTAAAAGATACAATGCAACCAAAGATCAGACAATACATTTTTATGCAAGAAATTTGTTCACAGATGTTTATTTCATTTAAAAAAATACTTATTTACGAACTATTTACAATAAAAATGTGTGAAATCATTTACATAGATATTATTCATCATAATGAATAACATTTGAACAAATAAAACACATTTCTCTTAAGGCTTTTAAATTGTTCTCCAGTCCTATGTTACTACTTCTGTCTTAGTCTTTGCATATGGAACTCACAGCACTGGGTCAAGGAAGACGTTAATGTATAAAATATACATATATAATAAATGTTTTTAATTTTTTTCATAGAATCTTTATGCTGTTACATGGCCATTGCTTCTTCAAGGAAAAAGCACCAGGATTCTGTAATATTTCAAGCATTTACAATTAAATATAGAAACTGGATATGTAACAAAGAATCACTATATGTCCCATTCCTCACATAGTAAAGTCCTGATCTGGATTTGGTCTTTAGCCCAGACCTGGAAATGAGTAAGAAGTCCCAAGTGAGGATACATCATTAACACATCACACACTTGGCTCACAAATGAGAAGGGGCTATGATCTACCAATATATGTGGCTCTATTGTGTTAACAGACCTCTCTGCATTGAATCATACTTCTTATTAATCTCTGGCTCTCTTCCACAACATGTCTTTTATCCTGTCTTCCTTCTCTCACCCCAACCGGTCGCAGCAGATGGCCACCCCTCCCTGAGCCTCGTTCTGCCAGAGGTTTCTTCCTGTTAAAAGGGAATTTTTCCTTCCCACTGTTGCCAAAGTGCTTGCTCATAGGGGGTCATTTGATTGTTGGGTTTTCTCTGTATGTATTATTGTAGGGTCTACCTTACAATATAAAGCACCTTGAGGAAACTGTTGTTGTGATTTGGCGCTATATAAATAAAATTGAATTGAAAATTGAATTGAACATCCGACCGGCCCCACAACCGCAGACCACGTGCAACCACACCAGCCCAGGACCTCCACATCCAGCATATTCACCTCCAGGATCGTCTGAGACCAGCCACCCGGACAGCTGCAGCAACAATCGGTTTGCATAACCAAAGAATTTCTGCACAAACTGTCAGAAAGCGTCTCAGGGAAGCTCATCTGCATGCTCGTCGCCCTCATCTGGGTCTGGACCTGACTGCAGTTTGTCGTCGTAACCGACTTGAGTGGGCAAATGCTCACATTCGATGGCGTCTGGCACGTTGGTGTTCTGTTCACAGTTGAGTCTCAGTTTTCACTGTTCAGGGCAGATGCCAGACAGCGTGTGTGGCATTGTGTGGGTGAGCGGTTTGCTGATGTCAGCATTGTGGATCAAGTGTCCCATGGTGGCAGTGGGGTTCTGGTATGGGCAGGCGTATGTTATGGACAACGAACACAGGTACATTTTATTGCTGGCATTTTGAATGCACAGAGATACCGTGACGAGATCCTGAGGCCCATTGTTGTGCCATTCATCCACAACCATCACCTCATGTTACAGCATGATAATGCACGGCCCCATATTGCAAGGATCTGTACACAATTCCTGGAAGCTGAAAACACCCCAGTTTTTGCATGGCCAGCACACTCACCAGACACGTCACCCACTGAGCATGTTTGGGATGCTCTGGATTGGCGTATACGACAGCCTGTTCCAGTTCCTACCAATATTCAGGAACTGCCCCCACCCCCTCCCCCCAGTAAGGCAAAACTCTGCACTTTTCAGATGGCCTTTTATTGTGGGCAGTCTAAGGCACACCTGTGCAATATTCATGCGGTATAATCAGCACCTTGATATGGTACACCTGTGATGTGGGATGGATTATCTCGGCAAAGGAGAAGTGCTCACTAACACAGATGTAGATAGATTTGTGGACAATATTTGAGAGTAATGGGTCTTTTGTGTATGTAGAAAATGTTTCAGATCTTTGAGTTCAGCTCATGAAAAATGGGAGCAAAAACAAAAGTGTTCCATTTATTTTTTTGTTCAGTGTATGAACAGAACACACAGAGATCACGACACTGAACAGACGGAAACAGAGGGCTTAAATACACCAGGAATGGCAAGGGAACAGGAAACACATGGGGAACACAGCTGAGACAAAAAGAGGAGTACACAAAGACAAAGAAGAAGCAAAACTAAACACACTGAACATGGAATGCAAGACTTTCGAAATAAAACAGAAAACACTAAGCTGCAGACTAACAACATGACACTGGAACTGAGAGGAAACAACACTCAGGGAAACGAAATTGATTTGGAAGATAACAGGAGGAGATAACTGTTTCTGCGTCCCCCTTGTTAACGGCGACAAGACACAGAGAGAGAGAGCACGAGAGAGCGAGAGGAGAGAGATAACAGTCTGGGGAAACGTAGATAAACATGATAGGCCAGAGGAACATGAAAGACACAAAAGGAGGGGAACAAGGGTACACACAGACACACAGAGAGGGATGCAGAGGACAAAGACACAAGGGAACCTAATAAACAAGGAACTAACAGGGAATAGAATAAACTCAGAGACTTAATCAGAATGAACTCAGAACTAACTAGTAAACTAAGATAATAATAATACATAAGACACCAAAACACTAGAAAACTCCAAATGCTGGGTCAAAAGGACCCAGAAACATGACAGAAAATATGGAGTTAAATGAGGAAACGATACATAGTTCACTCCTGTCTCCATGCAAGTAACTCCATGAAGATAATACAGCATGGGCCAAAGCCAGGAGAGCAAGGCTCATGTCAGCTGATATTTTCTTTATCAAAACGTCAAACAATGTTAATAATTCTTTTTAAATTATTTTGGAAGGACATTAAATCCTTTACTTAACATAAAAGTGGCATATAATTTCCCCAATTTAGTTCAGTGTCAAGTCTGCATCCTTGTGAATTGTTTCTTGTTTCCTGTTTTATTGTGAAATGTATTCAGTTTTGCTTCCCCTGTCTCGTCTTGTCAATTACCTCCAGCTGTGTTCCCCACCTGTGTGTAATCTCCCTGTGTTCTTCTGTGTGTATTTTAGTTGTGTCTACTCGTGTGCTGATCTGTCTGTGTATTGTGGAGAATATAGGCTTATCAGTATTGCATTTCCTACAAGTGCCACATCACAATAATGCTTAGGGTATTACTATAAAGTGTTTTGATGTAACTGCATACGTGCCCGCACAGCGACAGTCAGAACGGGATGTACTCAGGATGTGTCATTTACGATCATAAGACGCATAACGAGAACAACAGGAAACAGGTGGGGGTGAAAGGCAGTTGAGATAGCTTTCTAAGTGTTATAGAAGATTACCAAAAAAGGAATTGTATCTAGCTGTCCCTAACTGTAATTGATGCATGTTATGTTATCTGCTTACGCAGGAAGGGGCGTGAACCCTGACATATAAAACAGTATATTGAAGCGCTTCCTTTTGAGATCGACACAGAGGGTGGTATCGTGTATATCTCCTATACATGTATACTTAATAAATAATTGCTGTTGTCTGGACCTGCTCTGAGTATTGTTTGTTTGTTCTCAGCCCAACATCAAAGAATTCGGGACAGTTTTTGGGGGCTCGTCCGGGATGTTGTGCGTCTGAGTTCTGAAAGGAGGAGATCAGAGTTCAGTGGTCCTGCGGACAGGATCCGGTGGCTCGAACGAGTGGAGTGAAGTGGGCCCACAAAAAGTATAAAAGGTAAGCACAGCTTGTTTATTAATATCCGAATTGTGCTGATTTGGAAAGCTAAACTAAATTATAAATTCCACTCGTGAGATTTCCGGTGAAGGTCCATTGTGAAAGTCTTATAAGTTTTTTGTGTATAGGGTAATTTTGCGTTGGCTGGTTAAAATTTTCAGTGCTAGTTTAATGTTATGATATTGCGACTGTTGTATGCAGATTTAATTTTGTTTTATGTGTGTTGTGTTGACTTAGTGTATGAAGTAAGAAATGGAAAATTTAAGTTTGGGTGACAAAGGCTGGGCCTTGGGTGCAGGACGCTTTTAAAGTTTGGAATTTGAAGTATATAGGGAGCCAGGCTCCCTATAACACGAAGTTCAGGGGTTAGTTCCCCCACCCAGAAGCGGACGCGCATTTGGGACCGGTAGGATCCGGGGATCTAGGTTAGGCTTGCCTCGAGAGGTTAGAACGCTCGTTAATAAGCTAGTGGTTCGAGTCCACTTCTTTTCGCGTTGTTTGGACAGCAGGGCTTGGGCGCAGGGCACTTATAAATTTAAAAGGAAGCGCAGGGTGCACGGCCGGAAACATAGTTGAATTCAACGATTGTACAGGAATTGTGTGTGTATTGTTGCTAAAAGTGTGAGTGCAAGACTTATATGTAACGTGGCGAACATTCTGACAGACTGCTTCACTGCAGTGAGAATATTTAACAGTAGTACTAGAGTTCATTCCTTGGTCTAGAACGGGGAGGAACATTGTATTGTGAGAAATGCTTGTATGTTGCTGTTTGGCTAAAGAATTGTGTTAACTGTTATAAAGAATTCTGTTAATTGTGCTGAAGAATTGTGCTAAAGAATTCTGTTAATTGTGCTAGAGAAATGTGTTAAGTGGAATTCTGTGAAGAAATTGGGTGCTGGTTTTGTGCTATTTGTGTTGTTGCAGAGAAATAGCGTCGTCCTGAGCTTGGTGGGACGCATGTAAAAGTAGAAAATACTAAAGTGGAGAAAAGAAATTGTGGGGTGTGGTTACAGCGAGCGCTGAAGGAGGAAGTGATACAGCCAGCTGTCAACGAGAGACTGAGAAACTGAGAGGAACTCCAGTGAGGGTAGCTCAGAGGGAGGAGCCCGAGGGCGGCCATTTTGTGAAGGTAAGTACAGAACACAAAATGGCAGACAGCGCAGGAGCGACCCCCAGTGGGGAAAAGAGGTATAAGCCACTGAAGGATCAAGTGGAACAGTTGAAAAAGGCCATCCGCATGGCATCCAATGGGACGTCAAAGGAGGCAGAGAAGGAGTGCAAAGACATGGAAGAGGAAGTGAAGAAATTATGTGTGGCTCAGCAAATGACATCAGAGGATCGCGAATCTCTACATTTGGTCTTCCTCGAGGAAGCAGGGAAATGTGAAGAGAAAATAAAAGATTTAGACGAAGGGCCCCTGGGTTGGACAGTGCAGAGAAAGGCAAGGACGGAGAGGAAGCAGCTGAAAGACAGGCACGGTAAATACTGCAAGTGGATGATCATGTGTAAGGGGGTGGCACTTTGGATGAAGGAAGAAGCGAGAGAGGTTGGACCCTTACCTAGAAAGGAAGAACCAAAGACCCAGTCCCCTGAGCCAGCACCACAGGCGACATATCTGGCTACTGCCCCTCCTCCTCCTTACGCTTTTCCCATACTAACTGTGGCAGGTGGGATGGTCCGGGGCCCAGAGGGGCAAACAGGCATGGTAGAGGGAGGCTTTGTGGATTTCACGGTGAATAGTCAGCTAGCCACGAGGGAAGAAAGGGGGATCCGATATGGGGTGACCGAGGAACAGCCGGTAGCAGGACCCTCAACCGAAGGAATTCCCATACGAACCCATCAGAGACCCAAAATAGAAGCCCCGAGAAAGTCAGACAAAGGCAAAGAGCGGCGCCTGAGAAGTGCGTTGGAATCCCAGGTCAATTGGAGCGAGGACCTGAACTTGGAAGAGGAAGATGAGGGTGAGTCGGGACCCCAAAGACATACTACGAAGAAAAGGACCACAGTGAGCGTCCGAGATGAAGGCTAGGAAGCTACGGTAACAGGAAGTGTGGATTCTGATAGAGACGCCCTGCCAAAAGTACATAAGAATGTAAATAAAATACAGCAACAGGTGGTAGAGGAAGATCTGGAAGATCTGGTGAGCTGGATGAAGAAGGATACTTTGGGGGCAAGACCTCGACCGCACGCACAACCGCGCCCTGCAGCTGTGAACAGCGCCATTAACCTGGGCCCGTCGACGTTGCGCTCAGGGAGAACATATGGGGGTGGACCACAGAGACAATCGATTTTCCGACAGCCGCGTGAGGAGATCTCAGAGGAAGAAGAGGTCAGAATGCGGCGCCAGACGGCGAATGTCCTACCCAGCATCCTACCTCTGATGGTGGGACCAGGCGGGAGACCAGTGTATCGGCCTTACAAGATTAGAGATTTGGACGCGTTGGTCAAACAGCTACCCCCTATCACGGAAGGAGGAGCTGGGTGGCTCAGGAAGCTTAAAACCCTGACAGAGGGAGAAGAATTGGCCATAGGAGACTTCCGGTGAGTGGGCGCCCGATGCATGAGGGGCGGAGGTCTCGAGGACGTCGAGCAAGCGGCTAACACAACCTGTCTAGGCAATGATAACCCAATTGACAGGGTGTACAACGATATGGCGGACGCAGTGCGTGATAAGTACCCTACCCCTAACACTGGCAAAATACCTAAAATAGTTTGGAACCCAGAACACACACCAAGGGAATTCATAGAAAGAGCTAAAGAGCAGTGGATAGGACAGACAGGCAACCATCCAGGCCAGGCAGGAGAAGACCAGGCATGGTTCCGCGCAGCGGTGGTGGCAGGTCTACCAGAACAGGTTAGGATCGACTTACAGAAAAACCCGGACTTTACGGTTGCCAATTCCACGAAATGGGAAAGAAACATAATACACCGTCTGCAGCTGAAATAGGACGAGGTGAGCCAGAGGAAAAAGGAGCTGGAGGATGCGCAGGCGCAGCTGCTGAAATTACAATTGGCTGAGGCCAGACAAAAGGTGAATGAGAAAAAGAAAGATAACAAAGAGGGGCCGAAGAAAATGATGGTGGCGGGACCGCCACCCAACCCCATGCCCGACTGGCCTGATCTCAACCCTAACATCTATCC
>VUQG01044588.1:0-17420 GCA_015106755.1 Etia nguti
TCTACAAAGTATTGACTCAGGGGGCTGAATAATTACGCACACCCCACTTTGCAGTTATTTATTTGTAAAAAATGTTTGGAATCATGTATGATTTTCGTTCCACTTCTCACGTGTACACCACTTTGTATTGGTCTTTCACGTGGAATTCCAATAAAATTGATTCATGTTTGTGGCTGTAATGTGACAAAATGTGGAAAAGTTCAAGGGGGCCGAATACTTTTGCAAGCCACTGTATTTTAAAATTTACTGCAAGCTGCTGTGTCCATTACTTTAAAAAATAATCTTATAAAATTGGGTCATTCTTATTGATGTACCCTGTATATTGAGGAGAAGAGATTTAAATCTGATTTGCAAACCTTTGCAACATGCAATTTACTCCTAATTGCTTCAATTATGCCAAACAAAACCATTTCTCATTTTTTTGCATTTGATATTGAAAACAGTGCAACTTTTGTTAATAACTCGTGAAACCAACCATATCTACAAGGACTATTTGGGGATCTTGCCAAAACACTTTTAGCTCTGTTTAGTAAATCTGGTTCTTAGTTGCTAAAGTTTATTTTGCCTGCTGTCACTTCAGTGACATTCCATGAGGTTTGCTGTTCCTCCTCTGCCTGTGGTGACACACATTTATATCAATAGTACAGTTAACTTCTAATTTAAAAATTTTACACATGTAAGAAAGTAATTCTCAGTAGCTTGGGTTTTTTATACGGTGGCCCTGAGAGGACAAATGCTCTGCAACATAAGAAAACACCAGCAGATACAAAAAAGCTGCAACAGCGCACAAAAAACACAATGGAAGTTCAATACAACAGAACACAACAGAAATAGAAAAAAAGCTTCAAGAAATTAAAGGAGAAAAATCACAAAACTAAAGTTTTTTGGGGAGAGAGTAACATGACGGAATAGCTCAAAAGTGACAAGTTTACAGTAAACAGCTAATAACAAACATTTTTTTACATTGTTATATAAATCATTATGAATGTGAAATTTAAATTCAGCATGTCTCAGTACAATCCTTCTCATGTTTTGCTTTCTGTCACTTCCACAGTTGGCCTGCCAGGTTTTTGCATCCCCAGAAACACTTCTGTTTCCTTTCCTGATTTTTTTTCACCTTTTCCTGCATTTTTTTCTATTTCCTTTGTGTTTTGTTCAACTTCTGTTGTGTTTTGTGTGCTTTTGTATCATTTTTCTATTTGTTGCTGGTTTCTTAAGTTGCAGTCCGTTTGACCTCTCAGGCCCTCTGCATCTGTAGCCTAACTAACCACCTAACCGACACATCATCTTTGTAGAGATGTAGAATATCTAAAGAAGCAAAACAATCATTTTTTTCTGTATGCCTTGGAAAAAATCTGAAGACATTTTTGGGAAAAAAGAAATGGCTATTTTTGTTTCACTGATTGTCAAGCTGGACTAGGTTCCAGTCATCCCCACACACCCCATCCCCACTCCCGTCACCCTGCATCATTAAGTGAAGATGGATGGATGGATGGATGGATGGATGGAAATTGCCAGTCTTGTAATGGATTTTTGTTTTTCCAAATCTACTAATACATCACACTTTATTAACTCACCTGCTGATTTCCACACTCTATTTAAATCAGAATGTAACACATGTATTCTGTTACATTCTTACATAAATGAGAGAACAAAATGGCTACGAAGTAAAGGTCACTCTTATCTACTTTAAGTCACCTGAGTGATCCTCAAAGGTGCAAAGGTAGCTGCCTAACTCACTAATACAGGGTCCTTCTCTGTAGTTATCACATCAACAGAAATCGTACACAAGTCGATGCCACATTACAGAAAACAAGTGTTAGGTTGACCTCACTTCCCTCATTTGTTATATCCTTGCCCGTGTCCACCTTTATAATCTCTTTCTGAGATGCCACCAGATGCTGCTGCAGATTAGAAACCATGTCAGCTCTCCTGGGTCACTCAGTCAGAGATTAATGCCGTTCTGAAGGGCTCTTTTTGTTTGGTCACAGTTTAGTATGTGTGGGGGGTTTTAAACTCCCTTTCCTTTGAGTTCAAGTTCATGTTTACCTAACCTTGCCTTTTTTAAGTTTGCAATTGTGCAAGAAAAAAAAATCTTTTCAGTGTAAGAGGGCAATTTCTCAAGATGTGCAAGTGTTTTGAATGAGACGGAGGGGAAGAATAGAGGGGAAACGAATGAATACACGATTCGTGATGCTTTGAGATTTCACTCTAATATTAAAAGGGCGCAGAGATCCTTAGAGCTTCTTGGTTGAAAATAATGATCCACCACTGAGGCCTAACCTAAAGAGAGAGAGAGGAGTTTGAACAAGCATAATACCTGCAAATGCCCGGTGCCATTAAAATACCCTCATTTCGGCTGTCATTAAAATGCACATGACTCACAGAAGACTCCTCAACACTCCCAGCCACGCTATAATGTTATTCAATGCCATATTGCACTGTGTTAAGTTTTGCTTATGAGCATGCAGGAAGCATAAGTGCAAAATGCATAAACATAATCACAGGAGTCCCAGGCACCTGACAGGAATGTAGCTGAAGTAGTAACATTTAAATCTGTTTGAGGAGCACGGCGCCTCAGAATATCTGAGACTGGACTCTGACCTGGCCAAGAGAATTCATTATTCACTGATTTGAAATATGGTTTGCATGTGCACATTACATTCTGGTGTTCCATATGAAGGACATGGATGGAGTTCTTGTTCATTTCAGTCCAAAATCAACATGTAATGCCAAATTAACCCAAAGCATATTCTTGCAGACTACGCCCATGTTCTCAGGGTCATAAAATATATTAAATCTTTTAAGCAGGAAGTTGTGCCAGGGGGCTTAGGACGACATGCAGCGTTCTTCTATAAGGGTACCGAATACAACAAAGCCAGCCTGATATTTGGTAAACATACCTTCAACAGGAGACATGCCAAAGATTGCACCGAAAGAGCATGGGATTAGGAAAATGCCAAAGACTTCAAAGAATATGTCAAAGGAAGATGTCGAAAAAGATTTGAGCTTTGGTCAAGAGAAAAATGTGTGTATCGATTTCTGGGGAGAGAGCAAGCAACTGATGTAGGAATCATCTTCAACTGGAGATGATTTTTAATCTGAATAAAGACCTATACACACTGAACATTTTGTCTGCAAAAAATTCTGAACTTTTTGGATGCAAAGTGTTGCGTTTTAGTGAGAAATTCATCCTCATCCTGAAAAAAGTTGACATCAAGAAATGATGAGCTGATCCTGATCTTTCTAAACGGGAAAAGGAAAAATTTCTAAGTTTCATCCAACTGTCATGAGAAGGCAGGAGCAGGGAGAATTTCATGGTTTAAGCTAGGAGCTGAATTATCACAATGGCTTTAGTACATAATTCAGGATGTCAGTGCAGTATTTCGATATCATTCTATATTCAGTACCGCTGTATGTTTCGAGTTACAAGTGCACTTGTTGTCAAATGCAGTGGTCTGACTGGTCAGATCTGTTTATATACATGTGAAAAATAAAGCTTTATTAAAAAATAAATAAATAAATGCTACAAATTTGTCCTGTGAAATTGTGAACCACTTCATTAAGAATAGGTAAGTGTAAAATATTCACACAAAAATTTGATGTGTAAAGGCCTTAAAACTAACTCACTGTACAAATGGACTCAAAGTCCTTTTAGAACCAATTCCTGCCACTTGACAGCCAGGCAGTTATTCCTGTCATGCTCCTAAAGGAGTTCTTAAGCAATCTGAAGAGATCCATAACTTTAATTTCAATGCTCACATTGTCCATAGTAACCAGTGATGTGATAGAAAACACTAAAAGTTTGCTAAATTTGCACCAAAAAGTGTAAAAACCTCCCTCACACCAATGAAGCTCACAAATTTGAAACTGTCTTTGACCTCAGCTGTGCAGAATATTCAGTGTAACAGAATTATTGATACATTTTCCAATTTGGTTGTTGATTGGCTTTTTGGTGGCAGGGGTGGGACAACTACCATCTTGAGATTCCTATTGGAGAATTTCATGAAGCAAATATTGGGATAGGGTGAGCACCATCTCTCTGGTGGAACTGATCCTGAGCAGAGTGTTTCTCTACCAGCATTCATCCAGCTTGAGCCTCAATTCCCATTTAGCCTTTAACCAGAAAATAGAGAGCGACCTTAAGATCAAATCCTCAAGCTAAACTGAGAGTTCAGATTTTTCATCACTTACAAAACTTTCTGCAAATCAACTCAGGATACTGTATAATAGAGACTTCCAAACAGTGAAGAGCCTCCTCAGCAGGATGAAGGAGAGTTGAAGAAACGAGTACAGAGGGAGTGTTCTAAAAATAACTGGAACTCAGATATTATATTCTGGCCTGCTGAACTGCCCTGGTCACAACAGCAGGGGCTGTGACTCACAGCTCATGGAGGCTAGGTGCATTTTAAAGTCAGATAAACCAGTTTGTTTCAGAACATGCACGGTTTCTCTGAGTCATAACTCTTAACAGAGATATTTATCATAAGCAGGTCTGCCCCGACTGCAGAATTTGTTTTAACTTTAAATCAAACTTTGACTGAAAAACTAATTTTAAAATAGTATTTAGTCATTCTAAGGGGTTTCTGGTCAGATGCGAGGTCCCCTACTATAGTTGCAAGAACAACCACCAGCTTCAGCTGGTCACAGCCTCCAACAGGAGATAAAGGCATTAAGAGATTGGCTCAGGGGCAGGCAGGGAGCATGACAGCTCTTAATCGTCTTTATTGAGGTTCATTTTACAGAAATCTTTCTAACGATAGATGTTGTTGACCAAAGTTTCTCTTTTGTTCATCTTGGCTCAGCGTAAACTAAATCTGTCATGTTTTGGAATTACAGTTTTGATCACATTTTCCCCATGTCTGTGATGTTTAGTGTTTATGTTTAGGGTCTGTTCTTTTTCTTTGTTGTCTATCTTTTCATTTCTTTTTCACGTTTTGTTTTTACTTCCTTTGGGTGCAGTAATTGTACTTCCTGTCTTTGTCTTTTCCCCACTTTTATGCTTTACCTGCTGCATTTAGTTTCTTTTGCACAAGCTAGTTCCTGTCTTTGATTTCTGTCTCCTCATTCCTTGCTGCTTTGTTTCATTTTTCACTCACTTTTTACTTTTTTCATCCAGTTAGATTAAGGCTCTAACCATTACCTGAGAAAGTTTAAGCAGAAAAAACTATTTAGTTAGCTTTCAGCATCATTACTAAATGGAAGGTCTATTGGTTAGTTTATCTTGATTTTCTTTTTCTTTTTTCTTTTAATTTTAGCCAAAAAAAATTACTCTACCCCCCAAAAAATGTCTTTCTAAATTCACCATGGCTTACACTTCCTGGGGATGTCATTACTTCTAATCTCTATTTTGAACTCACCAGAGATTCATGACTTTAAGTTCCCTTGTGTATCAAAGAGATCCTCTGATCTTTATAGTACATTAACGGATACATTGCAAATGTTTTATGCCCAGTATCGGGCCCATTTCAGAAGAACTCTCATTAAGCAGCTCCACAGAGCAGCTGCTGTGCTGTTGTGAAACTACTTTGTGTTGAGACACACTCCTGTTTCCAAGGTGAAAAAGAGACTCTGAACCTGGAGTTTATTTCCAAGTTGTTTCAAGACCATCATACACAGTAGGTCGAAACATGTATATTGACCAATAGGTTGTACACTGATGTAGTTATGCTTAATGCTGGTGTTAAAATAAACGCGTGGAGGTTTGCTGTTTTGTAAGACATGTTTGCTGGTAACACGGCTTCTAATTGGCATGTTTCCAGTTAACTTGATTATTTGAGGAGGAATAGGTTGTGCTCCTCAGGCTGTGTTTTGGTACACTGTTTGGTCTCACAGCTCCTCATTAAACTGTCTAATCACACAGATTTCATGGATTCTGTCTGCTGCAGCATACTGCGTGACAATATGGTGAGATGGTTTGGATAAATAATCAAAAGATAATATCTGAAGGTGAACTTTGATGCTCTTGGCCTTCTTCTGCCTGGATTATTCTGATTCCCTTATTTTGTCTGGGGAGTAGGTTTACACAAATCTTTGCTAATCATATACCATTCACAGTTTGTCTTCAAGTATATTCCCTTCGAGTGAGGTTTGGAGAAAATAGAAAAAAGCTGGAAAAAATAAAGTGCTTTCCAGTTGGTGTTGCTGCCTCATAAATAAAACACTCAGCATTGTTTATGATGACTATTTTGCGTCCCGCTATGTACTAACATCATCTGTTATGTCAGAAATGGTTTTGTACGCTCTCCCGAGACTGGTTACAACCTGTGTGGGTTTTTGCTTTGTGATTTAAACCTGCATTATGTTACCTACGTACATCATTATTCAACAGCAGTGGACCAGAATCCATAATACATTCTACTGTATACAGAAGTTCATTTGCAGAGTTTTCTTACCGCGATGTCTCTCAGCAGCTCTCTGCATGAATATTTACTTCAGCAACTCACTCTGCCACAATAAGTATCGCAGTGGAACAGCCTCGAAAAGTGTGTAAGATAAATTCTGCCTAACCCCAATCCTTTATTGGAAGTTGTTCTAAAGTTTCGTAACTTTTAATCAGGTGATTGAATCACATGACAACCAAACCAAAACAGGTGCTGTGTGAAGAAATGAGCAAATAATTATTTATTGCTCCCAGAAAGCTGTAACTTTCTGGGAACAATAAATAAGTGAAAATTGGAGCCCTGCAGTCTGCGAGCTGTTTATTTTCTTGTTTCTTCTTTTTTTGTGTCTGTTAACTAAATTGACTTGAAATATGCAATAAACACTTCCTGGGAAAAAAAGGCCGTAATAGTATAGAAACTGCAAATTGTGTTGTATGTAATGACTTGTAATACAAATTGCAAATGGAAGTATGTGCATGATAACCCTTTAGGGTTATACTGTGCATAGAGGACATACTGCACAATAATGAGTTTGAAAATGTGTCAAAATGATGAATATGAACCTATTTATGTGACTTTATGAAAAGATTGTGGCAGCAGGCAACATGAAAAAATGACAGTAGATGTTTTTAAAAGAGAAAATATAACCTCAAGGTTCCCTGCACTTCATGCCTTGAGTTTAAGGTGTGTTTGTTCTTAAAGCCATGCAAAATTTACTTTGGTTTACAACCACAGGACCTGCACAAGTATTCTTAAGTCATGTCATCTTGTGATGACGTCATTGCCTACATGGTCATTTTGAACCAAATTTATTGTTACTCAACAGAAAATAGCTCTGAGTGTAAAACATGAATTGTGAACTTAGGTAATCTCATATGCATGTTTTCAGTTCTTTAGGTAATTCCTTCTTTTGTTATTTTCTTCTTTTTTTTTCAAACTTTTTTTCATGTTTAATTTTCTAGCTTTTATCCTGTTTTCTGCCTACTTTTTTCGTTGTTTACTGTCCTATAATGTGTACAGCACTTTCAGAGCTTTGATTTGATTCTTGTGTTTTAATAAGAGGTACAGCCTGCTCCCAGTGCAGGGACCTCCATGGTGGAGCGGCTCAACGCAGAAATTAAATACAGAATTTTTACATTAGATTTTTAGCTAAATGAGTTTACAGGTCAAGTACATGCTTACTCTTAGAGTTTATGTATGGTAGATCTGTGTGTAAGAAGCAATGTGTCAAGGCGTGTAATAAATTTGACTACAGATCACAGTGGTGTCACAGATTTTGCTCTCAGTTATGGATGAGTGCAGTTCTGTTCAGAACCATTCAGAAATGCAGTATTTCCTAAAACATTTTGAAACAGCATAAAAAAAAAAACTGACTGGCTCTTCGTGATTAACTGGCTTTTTCCAACATGATCACATCTGTTGTTTCTTGTGTTATATCTCACTCTCAGGATCGTCTTCAAACTTGATAGGCTAGGCTTGGGGGACACGAGTACCTAGATTGGCTAATCAATTGAACTTGACCTTCACTGTATGTGCCCAAGGTCAAAGAAATCATATTGAGTGCTGAAAGTGCTTTAATCATTTGTAAGGGCATGGAGAGAGATGTACAACAATAACATTTATTTTTTCAATACAACACCCTACGATGCCATAAAGTTTAGCAAAATAACACATTGTATAAATATGTCTTAGACTCAGCCTTGGAAGCCAATAATTTCAGCCAATTCTGCTCCAATCATATGAGTAAAGATAATGAAATACACCATTTTAGTATCTAATACTTTGAGGTCAGGGTTACATGAATTAGGAGAGGTCGAGCACAAAAGTCAAGCACATGAGCCCACATCAACCGATGGCTCACCTAACACCCTTCTACACATCCAACAGGCAAACAGATGAAGCTGCTTTAATCTTCAAGGCTCTTTGCAATCTACCTCCACACCAGCTCCTCCTTAAGTTCCACATCTAATTTAATCAGTCATACTTTATACGTATACACGTAAAACGCTGGGAGGTGGCAGTGGCATATAAATTAATGCTGATGGGATTACGCTTCTCCTGACTGAATTACATTTGTTAACATCTAGATGTGAGTTGATTAAAGATAATGTCTTCATGCGGGTCACCTCTTTTTCTGTGACAGGAAGTGATGTCAGTGGAGGAGGAATCCACCTCATGTTATTGCCTGATGGACTCGACAAGCTGCCACTTGCTGCTGGACCAGCCGGGCTCTTACGCCCTCGTGGGTGAGCCCCTGACGCAGGCTGCCATCAAGAGGCTGAAGCTGGCTGTGTTCGGGACCATGGAGGTTGGCTCCATGAGCTACACCTTGCGGGTGTACTGTGTGGACGACACGCCACATGCCTTTCAGGTGCGCCCTTTTTGTTTATCCAGCAAAGGTTGAGTTATGATTGCGCTTTCCATCTTCCAGGGTCTAATTTATCTGCAAGAGGCCAGTAATAAAGGCTTGACTAGGGTTTAGCTTCCGTGCACTAAACCTGACATTATAAACTGCTAATTCCCAGGGCAAAGCTAATTTGGTGCTGGATTGGTGTATTTAAAAACAGCTGCTGAAGTGGAACCTTTGGTTGTATGGCTCTGCTCCCCTATGCTTTGAGGTAGTTCCCCTGTTTTAGTTGATCTTTCATTTACTGGAAGTTATTTTATTTTTTTATGTACAAAATCCCCCTTTTTTATTTTGCCTCAAAAGAATGTGTCAAGTAAAATGTTTACATATGGAACATTTGGAATGGGCTGTAGCTGCAATGCCAGCAGCTCACAGAAATGAATTTACAAGACATACTTCACCAGTGAAAGGTTTATTACACATATTGCTCATTTCTACATGTAAACCCAGTACATTCATGCTAGTTTGTTTCTTAGCAGTATTTCCCTTTTCCTGTTTTTTGCCCTTTTTTTATTTGGTTACGTGATCCACAACTTTACTGTTTCTGTTTAATAGGCAAGCATCTACTTATAGTAATCTAAAGGCAAGCACACCGAGTTAGCA
The DNA here is from genome assembly GCA_015106755.1 of Etia nguti. NCBI lineage: Eukaryota > Metazoa > Chordata > Actinopteri > Cichliformes > Cichlidae > Etia > Etia nguti. The sequence continues at coordinate 9,394 of VUQG01044588.1, forward strand.
AGTGATGGATTTAGCCGTCTAACAGTCATATTTCCTTTATGTGCTTGTAGAGACTTTAAAAAGTGAAAATTTCTGCCTTATTGTGGAGTGCACAAAAAATTTAGTACTGTCAACTTTGAAAGGCGTTATGACATCAGTCTTATGTTACGCCCTGCCCATAGGTGGCCAGAAATGTTCAGGTTAGTGCAGATTTAAAGGATCACTGATTTTCTTAAAGGCGTTTTTAGGTCTGACACTTGCCTTGATGGAATAAAGAGACTTCCATGCAATCAATCTTACTCTGAGAAAGAGCCCCCCTCACCCCAACACAGACACACACACACACACAGACACACAACTCTTATAGTATATGCTGTTTCCTCTGGTGTGTTTAGTGAAGCATAATCTTTGAGCGCAAACCTCCTGCTAATTCTCTGTCCTGATGTTTGTCAGCAGTTGTTAATTGAGTTTTCTACTTTCACTTCCAAATCCATAAAAACAAATCTGTACATAACAAACATGGCTGATTTCTATCTGCTGGATCTACATGAAAACTGTTTTTTCAGCTAAATTCTCTAGTAATAACTTGCACCCTCTTTTGTGATACAGTACAGAGTTTGACTTTGAACTACTAGCGCACCTTTTCTGGCCACGACAAATGTTTGTCTTCTTTTTTTGATCAGGTTTTCCACCTATGATATGAAATAGGATTTTATTGTGTTGTATTTCCAGCTGTTAAAAAGGAATTTCCCAAATTCAGTTTCAGCTATTGACAGTATAAAAAATGGATGTAGCTGCTGTGATGTCACCTGTTGGTTTCTAAACCCACATTTTGAAACCTCAAGGTGAACATGTCTGCCATCATCATTTTGGTTGCAAGACACTGGATAAGAGAAAACCTGCTCTAAAATAACTCTATTGAAAAAACATCAAACGCCAGACATCAACAGCAAGACACCTTGGTAAAGCTAACTGCTAATTCAGAGCAAGCTAATCATTCAGTCACATGAGTAAAAACAGGACAGCAGCCTCCTCTATACATCTGCAAAAAATTGCAGATGGGTGGCTTCTGGTGATTATATTAATTTTTTTCCCAAAATTCTGCAATTAATTGCAAGTTGTGGTGACTAAATGGTTGCACATGTCGCGGTTTCCCGGGGGAAGCCGTGTGGTGTGTGAGAATTAGGATCCTAGATGCTTGAGATGCGAGTGAATTTTATTTAAACGGTGGAGATACAGACAGAAGTGGCGATGGTATGAGCAGAACCAAAAGATAACCTCTACTGGAAAAACCTAACAAAACTGACCTGAAACCTTAAACGGGGAGACAAAACAGACAAACCAGCAACGAGCACGAGATGACGCACACTATAAATGCACACAAAGGGAGACGCGGAATGGCAAACAGGAGGGAGACACAGCTGAACCTAATTGACATGACGAGACAGGGAGAACGCAAACTGAACACAATGAGATAAGACACGGACCCTTCACAATAAAACAGGAAATACAAAGAGACGCAGACTGGAGGGGGGAGACTACTAAATAACCAGGGAACTAAACAGGAGACACAAGAAACTCAAAACAGGATAACTAGACTCTATAGCATAAACTAAAGACTAACAAAGTGAATTTTATACATAAATCATAGTACAAAATGACCAAAACACAGGAAAACACAAAACACTGGGTCAAATGACCCAGGACCATGACAGTACAGCTTGAGGGTGTTGCACAGTCACGACTGATTTTTATCACAAGGTGATTGCACAGGTAGCCTGTTAGGAAGCAACCTTACAGCAAACAGTAGCAGTCTAACTTTGACAAACTGCAATTGCTCTTAGAGAGATTGTGAAACGTTTGCAAATAATTGCTGTCTAATTTACAAATCCAGACAGATTGCCGACATGTTGCTGTCGGTCTGAATGAGTCTTTGTCAATGAGCACAACTCCAAGGGACTCGAGTCAACTGGCTGCCAGCTGGTTGCATTCTGGCTACAGTCCTATAGAACATGAAGGTTGCTGAGTGCAAATGTAACTGTAACTGTTAAATGTAAATTTCTATCTATGTAGACAGCAACAAAACAAACAAAGTTAAGCTCTGCAAATGGCTTAATTATGTTTTTAACCTCGCCTCGTGCCACTGTTAAGTGATTTTCATGTTGTGTTGTATTTGCTGACTTAATTTCCCACTCTCAAATTGAAATTTCCACCTTGTGCAAATGTCCACCAACACTTGAGCTACAATTTGTACCTTTAAACACAAAGATGAATTTTTTCCACTCTAGGAGAGTGCAGATTGCACTGTAGGCCGTGGCCCACATTCACAATGAACATCTTGTGTGTGGTTGTTGCCTGTGCTCTCTGAGGCAGCAGGGACCGCAACATGTGCTCTTTTAGATACGAGTGATTGCACATTCATTACCACAGTGAAACAATACAGCAGCGTTTTAAACACTCTGTAGCAACTTGATGGATGCTCTTCTTGTTCTTTTAATAGAGTCAGACATAGTGTGCCGCACTGTAATCACTCCCATTCAAACGTTCACCAATCATTCTTTTCTAAAAATCTTGTTTGACTTGATTATCCTTCAGCAACCTATAGGGTTTTAATCATTGAAATCTCATCAGTGAACATGAGGGAAATCAAGCTCTCTGTCCTCCTGAGAGAGGCTTGAGTAAAGGAAGACAGAGCTGAACAGAGCATAGCGAGCCTCGTGACTGACTACCTCCTGACCAACCTTCTGCCATGCTGCAGACATCAGTGGCAGCTGGCTTTAAAATGCATTCTGGATTTGGTTTATGAATTCCCAGCCTGCCGAGCAGATGCCAGACTTTAGCATGTCCCCTGGGCTCCTGTTTGTTAGCGCCACATCTCTGCTGTGTGTTTTCCAAGCTCCGGCACAAAGTCAATCACAGAACGGGATTCTGGATCAACAGGAATCCTCATGCAACACAAACACTTGTGTGACAGAGCCATTTTTCTTTTCTTTTCTTTTTCTTCATTTTTCTAGTTGAAAGCAAAAAACAAAAAAAGAAAAATTGCAGGATTCTGATGTTTTCTTTGACACAGCACAACCTATGAAAAAAAATGTGAAAAAACACAAATGGAAAAAACAAACATGCAGAGTCATTCTTTATGTTTTGCATCTCTTCTAAGACTTTTGTCACACACAGTGGTTTACACACGAAGATGCCCACGTTCACATTTGGTGCTAAGTAAACATAAAAACTACATCACGTAAACATCACATTCATGGTTTTCATGTTTCTCAAGCCCTTCCTAAACAGATTTTGCAATGTGGCATGCACATTACTGTGGTGGAAACGCTCCGGCTATCAGGGAGGGCTGTTGCAGCTCTAGGGTGTGATTGGTCTTCATCAGTGTTTAGGTGAGTGGTTAAAGCAACATCCACACGAATGCCATGACCCAAGATTTCCAAGCAGATGATGTTCACTTTACCACCATGGTTTTAATGTTGTGGTCCGTCAGTGCATAACTGTATTTGCACTTATACATAAAAGATAAATATTTGGAAGACATGTTACTTTTTCGTTTTCTCAATCACTGTCGCATCACTTTCCCTTTAAAAAACACCCAATTTTGAATTTAGCCATTAAGAAGTCCTGCATCACCAACTTGTAACAACAAAGGCAAAAAGACAGTGTCTTGATCCTTAGGAATGAGCAGAAATAACAACCCCCTCCACCAAAAGTCAATGTCCAAGGTCACATTTAGTCATGTTGGAGAGAAGGTGGATGAAACTTGCTACCTGAAAATACCACCTACATTAGTATTCTGTTGGCAGACCTTTCCTAGCGTTGAAAATGCTCCTAGAAAATACTTTTCACCTCAACCTTTAGTCTTTAGCCTTGGCAGAGAATCACTCCTGAATTTTAACATCAGCTAGAAATAATTTTTAAAAAATTAATCCAATGCTTTTTATCACAATAGATCCTTGTGACCTTTCGTCACTTCATTCAGAAGCTTAATGTGAGTGTTTTAACAGCACATCAGGAAAGGTAATAATACAATTTTTAACGTGTCTTAAGCACATACCCAGAGCCTATTTCACCCACATGGCAAACAAGATTATCTGCCATCTGCAAGTAGGAGGAGTTACAGTCAACAAATTGAATATAACATGTGTTTCAAATTGCACCAAGCATGTTTGAAATTTTATTTTACCTGCTAAAGGAAAACAGACCAAGTCACAAAAATAGAGAGACTAAATCCTATTTGTTTATTGCTTTTGAGCAGTAAAAACATGATTATACATCAATAAAGTATAATGGATAGGCCATTAATTAATCACTTAATTAGACCGTGGTGTAAAGCACCGGATTTTCACCCTTGAATGAAATTTTCATCCACAGTTTACGTGGGTAACATTTTTTTAAAATGCGTACCTCTGAAAGGTGATGAGTTTGCAGCTATGGTAATGCCAGCTGGGGTTTAGTTGCTATACAACACTTTAACCTCCAAACAGTGAAGGTTGCACAAAAGAACAGTTCCCTCCACACAAAAACTCTATCATAAGCAATTTAAGTCTGACATGTGGAGACTTTCACTCGGATGCAGACTACCTTTAACTGCTTAAGAGGGTGAAGATTTGAGCAACCCTATAAATTGTGGTGAAATTTAAGTGCTGGGTTGCCACCTACAATTATTTTAACTCTAAAGCTTATTTCCTGAATCGTTTGGCATCATATTGAAAAATAATAAAATATTCTATTTTTCATTTTCATCTAATTTTGTCTAACCAACAGTCCAATACCAAGAGATATTCAGTGTACTGTCCTACACTATGCTGCCAAAAGTATTCACTCACCCACCCAAATGACAGAATTCATGTGTTCCAATCACCTTCATGGCTGCAGGTGTGTAAAATCAAGCACCTAACCCTGCTTCTACAGACATTTGTGAAAGAATGGGTCACTTGAGCCTGGCTTTGGAGTTCAGGAGTTGGGCTCGACCCTTTAGTTCCAGTGAAAGAAACTCTTAATTCTTAGTATACCAAGACATTTTGGACAATTTCATGCTCCCAACTTTGTGGGAACAGTTTGGTAATGGCCCCTTCCTGTTCCACCATAACTGGGCCATAAAGATATAAATGCGTGAGCTTGGTGTAGAAGAACTTGAAAGGCCTCAACCTGATATAACACCTTTGGGATGAATTAGAGCAGTGACTGCGAGTCATATATAGACTGCTCCAAAAGTTGATACTCAACTGTTTTGCTTTTTAAAAAAATTCTACCACACCCATGAACTCTGCAACGTCTTATCAATAAATTTGGAGTCAAATAAAAGTTTAGTCAATTGTAGGGTCTCTACCTTACAATAAAACGTTGAACTGAATTGAAACTGAATCCATGGAGATATTAGTTAGACCAGCAATCACCTTTCAGCCTGGGCAATTCCACAGTCATTAAAATGGCCCTACAGTCAAGATTATCACATTGAGCTGATATGAATGTGCTAATCTGACAGGACTGCCCACCAGACAAAGAACAGATAATCTTGGTTTACAAAACTCACATAAGAAGTCTAACTTCTTTCATTACTCCAATTTATATTGAAAATAGTTGCTCCTATCTTAAAAAATGTTGTATAGTCTTAGAAATTTCACATCATTAAAATTATTCACATTTTGTATTTCCTGATTGCTGCAGCCGTACTTGAGAAAATTATGCAGCTGGAAGACTAGTCTGTTATCAGACAGGATTATGGCATTGACCCTGTAGAATTTTAAGTTCTGTAATTTGTTTTGTTTTTTTACCTTAAATGAACCTTGGAAATCTTAGTCAAGTCTCTTTCCTTCTCTTTGCGTTGTCATCCGTAAAGACTTGTAGCACTTGTACATTGTGCTATTGGTTTAACCAATCTGTCATTCAGCAATGTCCTTGCAGAAATTCACTCTAGTGCTCATCATACCACTACATTTTATATGGACTATATATAAATGGACTAATGACAGGGGATGACAGGGGATCCCGGGGACCCCAAGAATTATTTACTGTAAGATGCAATCATAGTAGCAAAATAATAATAGCAAAACTAATTTCTACTTCAAGCATCATTAGTTATGTAATTATTGACCATGACAATTTTATTTATATAGCACATTTCATTACATGAAAACTCAATGTGCTTAACACAGATAACTATTAAAATAATTTTAAAGGTAATTCTACGTTGTAGTGGGAGTCAGTGAAGTACTTTCAATACTGGGGTAATGTGGTTGAATTTCCACTTTCTAGTGATGATTTAGGGAGTCTTGCAAGTAGAGCGTTGCAATAATCTAACCTACTTGTTTCACGATCTGTTTGACTCTGATCACGTTTTGGAGAGAGGACCCAAATGCAGACGCTTGGGGACTAGACTAATTTTAAGTGAGCTGTTTATTAAGGCTGAACAAATTAATACAAAAACAGAAAACAAAAGGCAAAAGGAGATTCCGTCACAGGATAAGGGGAGACTGGGACGATATATACATAACAGGGTCATCAGGGAAGTGGAAACACCTGGGAACACAGAAGGGACAAATCAGGAGTAACAACACAGGAAACAATACTAAACATAATGCACACATGGACTGTCAAAATAAGACAGGAAGCAAACACAGAACGAGGGAGAACACGGGAGCAAGGGACAGAGAGAGAGAGAGAGACAGAGCGAGCAACATGGAGACAAGACTGAGACAGAAGCTTGACATTGCAACCAGACAACTGACTACACACAGAGGATGCTGGGGAGGACACACAGACACACAGAGGCAAGACCCAGACTAAGACAAGTGAATGAGACACTGGTACTTGGGATGAACAGACATGGAGACACAACAGGCTGGAGAGACAGAACACTGACCAGACAGGGACATGACTGAGGTGAAAGAGTGAGACAGACAGAGAGAGACGGAGACAGACTGGACATAAAAAGGGGAACAGACATAAAAACAAGACTGACTCGCAGGAGGCTAGACATGAAGGGAGGACAAACTCTATGATAAATAAGAACTGGGGGCTCACCTAAACATACTTAAAGCGTAAGGTAAATGAATCGAAAAATCAACAGAATTTTCAAACACTATAAAGTCCAGAAATCTAGATGCACTGGGTCGACCCAGAACCATGACAACCTGATGTAAATGCATGGATAAATTTTTTCGTTTGAGATTTTTCTGTTGGGGTCATTTCGACCCAGATATAAAATAACTGAAATAAACACAACCAGCCAGGCCAGAGATGAAAACCTCACCTAGGAAGTGCCCAGGATAAGTTCTGGTTGGATGCCCAGACAGTCTTAATTGGTTACTTTTGTGGAGGAGTAGCAGCTCTAGTCTGAGCTCCTCCCAAAAGACTGAGCTTACCCTACCTGTCAGAGGAAACTCATTTGGATCAGTTTCCAGATTTGCTTCAGAGCCCAAGGTGGGCCCTTTTCTGGCTTAGAACCATGACGTCAGACTTCGAGGTGCTAATTACTCCACTTCACATGACTCCGGCTGCAAATTCGTCAAATTTGGCTCTCGGAGGAGGCGGACACATCTTTCACCCTCTCCTTCCCCTTATCTTCCCTGCTGCTGCTTCTATGTCCTTGTCTGGTCTCGTCTGACTCTAACCCTGAGAGAGCCTCTCATTCTCACTCTTGTTCTCTAAAACCTAAAGAAGAAGAACTATGGATTTGATCAACTGGTCCCTTAATGCAATTGACACCCTATTCTCGACGAGAAGCCTGGGTTTGGGAGAGCCAGAGTGTCCTGGAGGGACGTTCCCTGCCGGATACACGATGGACCGGTGGCAGAAGTGGCGCGTCGTGTGCCTAGCGGGACTGTCAATTGAGAACATTGAAGACATCTACCTATTCGGCACCGTGATAACGGGGCTCTTGCTGATCGGAGCTGGCTTGGCCCTGGCTTATCGGAAATTGAAGGAAGCGGTGAATGCTGTTCAAAACCCCACAAGGCTTTCCGCTTTGATCGAAAATGTGAGAAGAGCTGTGAGTACTCAGACTGTTCTTACTGAACGCAATATGGGAAAGATCTTGGAGG
>VUQG01044590.1:8711-32879 GCA_015106755.1 Etia nguti
TTTTTTTTTTTTTTGTTTTTTTTTTCTTTGTTTTTTTTTTTTTTTCTTTTTGAGTGTTTTTCATGCATGATCTTTGTGTCTGCAGGTAACTTTCCGTACCAGGATCTATCACTGCAACATCAACAGTCAGGGGGTGATCTGTCTGGACATCCTGAAGGACAACTGGAGCCCCGCCCTCACCATCTCCAAGGTGCTGCTGTCCATCTGCTCCCTGCTCACAGACTGTAACCCAGGTATGACATGCACGCTGACGAAAACTGCATCATTTGAGGACTTACAAAAATACATCTTTGCTTTCTAACAGCTGTAACATTTGACAATTATTCATTAAGAAACATGCATTTATTTAAATGTAATCTGATGCCCATGAAAAACAAACAGTGAAGGGAAAACTGGGTCATCCAGAGTTGGACCAGCAGGTGTTTTTTATTGAAAAACTTTATTCGTGGTTTATGGTGTAGATTTAACTTAAAAGTATAAATCCTAAATGTAGCGTCTTCACGTAACTTAGTGTAATGGAAGCAGTGGCGTTACAGACAGACTGGTCCTCAAAACACTGTCCTGCTACTCTGAGCTGTAGTGAAACTCTGAGAAGTGCAACACAAACACGAGGAGGGAAGAGGAAAAGTTGCACCTTTTTGAAAACATGTTGGTAGAGAGCTGGGGCTTTTACTTTGAAGGTGAACCTTTTCCATTTCCAGTTTGTGTAAAACTTCAGGTTTTACCACCACTCGGCTAATCATTAGCAAGTATTTGCAGACAAACTTGAAAAACTACAGGTAACCATGGCAATCTGCCACCAACTGTCACATTTAATATGGCGGACAACTCTTGAGCAATGCCTGCATCACGTCATGTGACAAACTTCATTGCTGCTGAAAGCAGAGAGGTGAGAGACCCTCAGATGTCAAGTAGTTAATGATCTTTTTACAGGTTTACAATTCTGAAACTCGCACTCTTTCCAGTGCATCATCAAATCAAATCAACTGCATCATTTCTCTTAACAGCAGTGTGCTTTTGTACCTCCTAAAAAGGGCAGAGTCACTGGACAGAAGTAAAAGCTGTGAACGGTTTTCAGATTGAGCCTGTGGAAGGATCCTTAATGCTGGCCCTGTCAGGATCGCCCGCTGTCAGCTCTCTGTCACTTGTCCCGTCACTGATGTGCAGGTCTCCTGAGGCAAAAAAAAAAAAAAGTTCATAGTCACTTACTTTGGAAGCCAAAGGAGTCCTTAAAATAAAAAAAAATAGATGAATGGCCCTTCCCTAATGCATGTCACACTGGTTTTCTTGGTATCTTGGTGAATAGCAGCACTGTTGCCAGTCGGCTGCCTATGTCACGCATTTTAAAAATGAGGCGCTGCAAAGTTTTCTTCTTTTCCTCACCCTGCTACAGCAGACACTGTGTTTTGCATTGACATGCGCTGTTACAATCACACTGTGGGAAACTGATACAAATTTAAGAGTCTGGAGCTCCACATTTACTGCAGGTGGGCGCGTCTCACCGCTGTTTTGACAACCATTCGAATTGATGACCCCGTATTTTTACCACATACCTTCCACAGCTGTGAACTCTGATCTCATGACCCAAAAGCTGCACATTGTAAACGCGGTCAGATTTTATGTGCTCAGCATGCTGCTGCAGGCAGCTAGCATAAAAGTTTTACTCTGATTCATTCACCAGTGAGGGGAACCTGTTTGAAAGACAAGACAGCAGCCGTGTTGTAAAAGAGAGGGTGTAATTTAGCTTTTTGCAGCATGAAGCATTAAGAAAGAAGTCAGAGTTCAAAGTGAGGTGCAGTTTTAGAAATGTGATGTGAATTCCAGCTTACGGCCACCTGAACATTTACATGATTTCATAAAATGGAAACGTGATTTAAGTTTGTGTAAACCATCAATTTTATCATTTGATTTTTTCCAACAAAAGTAAACTGCATTTGTATAAGAGGGACTAATGTTTCAAAATAAGAGCATGAGGACTGTACAGTAGTCAGTGTCACTGAGATACTGCTCAGATCCAAATGTTCAACAACAAAAAAAAACCTCTTAAAATATTGAAACTGTTTAATTTGCTTCAGTTTTTTGTTTCTGTAGCATACATGTAAAGAGATCATGAAAAAGCAGTTTAGAAATGAATGATTTCCAAGTCTTGAATTGTTGACGACCAACCTACGAGCTTTTTTATTTTAAGTTTTTTATCTGTATTAACCTCCTAAGACCCAAACTCTTCCATGGCATGCATTTTTTAATTTCTCTTTGATATTTGGGCATGTTGGGACCTGATGAATGTAAAAACAAAGAATTTCCAGATTTTATTTATTTATTTTTTTACCTGATTTTTGTTTCTGAGAAAAATTAGATCCACATATGAGGACATTCATTTTAAATTTTGATAGAACAGTGGCAGTATAATGTCCTCGTAAGTGGATATCAGGCCCATGTAGAGCAAAATTTATTATTTTGGTCTAGACAACCCAAAATGTGATGTCCACATCACAGAGACTAACGAACCTTTTCGCCCAGCCACGAAGACTCCTCTGATTTTAATTCTAAACATGGCATAATGTTAATTTATAACTTAAACAGTCATTTTGGGGTTTTAGATGGCAAATCGGAAGAATAGATTTGAATGTACTGCACATGCATTCCAGCCGAAATGTTTTCTAAAGTAATTTATTGCTACTTATTCCGATTATTCCCGTTTCTTCTGTTCATCCAGCCGATCCCCTGGTGGGAAGCATCGCCACCCAATACACGACTAACAGAGCAGAACATGACCGAACAGCCAAACAGTGGACAAAGCGATACGCCACATAAACCCACAGAGGACGGCAGCAGCAGGAAGAGGAGGGGGGTCGAAGGGTCGCTGGGTTGCTTGTTTTGGGGGGAGGGGGTGTTATTTCTATCTCAGATTTTTAGTACTTTATTGTCTGGTATATTTTTTGCTTCCTGATTAAGTTATCTCCAGAAACGTGGTAATAAAGGAACACAATGGAAAGGAAGGTATGCGTCTGCCTCTTTGTTTTTGTTTTTTTAAAACATTGTTAATTGAAAACTGGATTCCACATACAACTCTGTGCATGTTGAAACTTCCGCTACAAGTATTGTAAAAATATTTGTGAAGAGACAAGAATGCATCGTGAAGCATGCCACACACCCGTCGGCATTTATAGCCTAAGAAGAGCTGCCAAAATAAACGAGATGTACAATAAACACAAAACTCACAACTGAATACAAACACGAGTACAAATCACAAACTTAAGTAAAGTGAAGCTGTATACACAACTGCAGTACTGACCCTCTTTAAAAACTGAAAACGTACATTAGGGGACTCTGATAGTCAGCCACCCCTGTTTAGCATTTATGGAGTCATGTAGTTGAAAGTAGATGCTTTTAGTGTTTATATATGCTAAATAAGTGTTTAGCTTATCCATAAAAATGCAGATTTTTGTACTTTTACCTGTCATGTATTTGTATGAAGCTGTCAGTAGAGCACCTGCTAACATAGAGGATTTACCAGCAGCTAAAACTTGCCCTCCAGTAAAGGAGCACGTGTTCAAATATTTATTCCAACGTAAACACATTAGAAGAACAAGAGTCTAAAATAATAAGACCCACTACGGTGGTGTCGTCTGCAAACTTCAGAACCATGTTTGAGGAGTGGATAGTTGTGCAGTTGGTTGTGAATAGTGTTGCTGAAAAGGGATGGACTGAGCACACAGACCTGTGGTGTGTGTGTGTTCAGGACCAGGGTGGATGAGGTTCTGTCCTCTATTCTCACCACCTGAGGCCGGCTGGTCCCTGATCCATAGGCACATTGGTGTTGAAAGTCACAGGTAGTGAAGCTTCACTGTCAGCTTGCCTGGGATGATGGTATTTAAATGCTGAACATAATGAGGATTATTTTGGTCAGTCATTGAAACCACAGACATTTATTAAACTTTTTGCAGGTGGTTTCATCACCTATGGAAACCTTTTTAGGATTCTTTCAGTAGCGTAGTGGTTTACACTTGGCAAGCAAATAAAGTAAACACCCAATAAACACCCAATACACCCAACAGCTTAGTTTTCTCCTTCATGTGTCAGAGAAAAGTAGTGTTCTAAGAGAAAGGATACCTTGTATACCTGAGGGAACATGCTTAATTTTAGTGTTTGTCATTTTGGTGACATCTGACAACCCAACCTGTCCAACGAGGCTTTGATGGATAATGTCTGACACTATGGATGTTTACATGACTGTGAGCCAGCAGCCTTCACAAATTGTTGTCTTTATATTGTAACACCTGTTCTGAATCTCTTACATCTTGCTCTTGAAGCAAACACGAAAACAGATGGAAACTAAACTGAAGCGAGCAGACACACTCGGGGAAACTACCGAAACTGAATTCAAAACAAAAAGTCAGAATAAAAGAAAAACTGATCTGAAAATACGAAACTACATTAACTCAGCGAGTAATTCAGTTTAGGCCTGTATTAAATTATTTATATCATTAACTGCTTTAGTACATTTCTATGAAGTAGTATTTGTTAACAGACACATACGTTTAACTACAGCCACATTAAGGTTAACTAAATGAAACTTATCATAAAGGGTTATATTCAGCCTATAAATCCTGAATAGACTCAAAGAGTTGTGATGTTTTTGAAGTGGTTACTCAATTTAGATTAACAAGTGCATCAGGTAGTTTTACCTCAGGACACAATAATCGCTCTCCGTGACCTCTCTCACTCAGAGCTGGTGTTGGATTTCACACAGAAGTCTGCAGATTGAAATCAGAATCTACAGTACTGTGCAAAAGTCTTGAATTACCATTTATTCTTTTATATTTTGCTTCCAAGGTGCCAGACTTTGTTGTAATTTTTAAAGCGGTCTGGAGTAGTAGTTCTCCAGGCTGTCTGAAGGTCTTTCAAAGTTGTTGCTTTTGGACATTGGCTGCTTTTTCACTCGTTTTCAAACCAGTCTTTAAACCTAACCATTTTCAATGGAATGAATTTTGTTCATCCAGCCACTTACCAATGACCAATCATATGTCATGCATAGAAAAAGCACCTCACTCAAAGGATGAACCACGTTGTGTCAGACAACAAAGAACTAGCTTTAAATTCAAACTCTTTGTTAGCAGCCTGTCTCAAAAACTCAATTTTTTCCCATTTCTTAAGTTGAAACTATAGAAAATCCCAAGGAAGACACAGACATAAAATAGTATTAGAGCCATTAGCTGAAAACTTGCTATATTTCAGCATGATGTGCAGTGTGTCTTTAAAAATCACTGGAAACTGAACAAGTGGGGGAAAAAAGAAGTGGAAGTCGTAAAAACCTTAAAACTGTCTATACCAGATGAACAATGATTTAAAGTCCTTAAAAAACAGGAAGACATCCAAAAAATACCTGATGCAGAACTGAAAGATGCATTTGGCCCTTTAGATGATTCATCTAGCCCACATTTTTGGCTGCATGTGGTGTTGGGATTTTGTCAAATGAACACAGAAAAGTACCATCAGATTTTGATCTGCCATGCTTTTGATTGGCAACAGCTTAATTTTTAATGCCTTAATTTTTCCAGCATGACAGTGATCCCAAACATCAAGAGAAGACCTTCAAGAAGCTTGGAGAACTTTTCCTGAAGACTACTTAAATTATGAGAAAGCTTCTTCAGAGAGTTCAGGCAGTCTTTAAAAATAAAGGTGGTCATACCAAATATTGATTTTCAAGCTCACTAGAACTGAATAAACTCTGCTTTTGCTTTATATACTGTTTGTCCATGTATGTTTGCATGTTTTTCAACAAATCACTGAATCTATTTCACATTTTCCTAGTAAAATATAAAGAAAATGAGTGGCTGAAGACTTCTGCACAGGCCTGAAGGTAAAAGTGGTTTGTTCTGCCAACGTGCAGAAGCTTTGACAGTTAACTAAAGATGAAACTGCTGTTGGCTTTTACCAAATATAGAAGGTCTCTGATGTGGGTTTTAGGTGAGTGTCGAGTATGTAGATCACAGAGGTCAGGTCAAACCCAGGTCACCACCGGGGATGCCATGTTCCAGATTTTTCTGCACGGGGTCAGTGTCACTTTGGAAAAAAAGAACAGTGCTGATCATCATGGTTGCACATATGAATAGGAAAAAAAAATATTAAATACATGCATGAGTAACCAGAGAGTGAGCTGCAATTGTTTAAATGTTGTAAATGCACTAAATCAAAACAGGGAATCCAATATGTGTTCAGCACATTTATTATTTAATTTTATTATGATTTTATTTAATTCATTTGTAGGTTTGGACTCTTGTTATGCACTCAGCTGTTAACAAAATGTGTGTCAGTCTTCTTAAAATACTTCTGGTGGCTGATGGGATGTGGAGCATCGACGACGTGCAGAGTGAGAATCATTCCACGGATGCCTGAACTGTGGGCAGACAGACGAATCTGGTCAATGAGCACTTAGTCACACAGTTACACTGTGCACGTGTTTGCACCCAAAACTTCTAAATCATGACAACTTCGTATAAACTGGCTTTTTTCAAGAAACCTGTGAATCAAAGTTATAATTTCCAAAACAGCTGGATTTGTACATGCTCAAACAACAAATTCCAAATCCAGGCAACGCTAAATTCCTTGAGTTAGCTATAAATGTTTCTGTATAGTATAAATGTTAATCATTCATCTCATTCAATCTCATTGTAGATATCATGGCAGCCTAGCATTCAAGGCTAAAGGCTAAAAACAGCCACAGTCATAAAGTCATTTATGATATGGCAAGCATAATAAACATAGTTTTATTGCATGCTGTTGAATGAATAATAAATATCAAGGACACAGTCTTCCAAAGTTTTGTTAATAGTTGCCAAATACGCAAAAACTGATCAGTTTGATTACAGTGAAATTATTAGACTGTATTTTTAATTGAGTAAACCAGCGTATCTTCATTTACGGTGTAAGCGTGCACCACTCGTCTGTGCTTTAAGCGAACTACAGCCAGCCATGCGGTATTAAACTACTACTGCAGGTGTATTTTTTCTGATACCAGGTTCATCATCCAGCCCTTCAGTTAAATAGTGCTGTCTTGTCAGAAATCACCTGAATCTTTCCATTAAATACATTATCGTGGCACAGAGATAAAAGTCCCAGTGTAGAGATCTACAAAGTCCACGTTACCAGGTCGGAAGGTTGGCTGTGTCATAAATCACAGGTTTGTCAGCCGGGAGGCTGAGCCATTTGTGTTTTCCACAGTGGCCGTATATAAAAGATGGACACAGCACCAGTGAAGCTGCCCACTAGTTTTCAGATCTTGCAGTTTTTGGCAGTGAGTAGTGACCATGTTTGGATGAGAGGGTGGACTCCTAAGTTTTTAGCTAATGCTAACAAGTCCATTCATAGAGTGTATAGGTGCACACAGTCACACATAATCAGCTACTTACGGCTAGGAAACATACTAAAGATGCTACAATTCACCAAAACCTGAAGCAAATACTTCTTAGGTGGTCTGTGCGTCACAGCAGGCAATGGCTGTATTAAAAACACAGCTCAGCTCCATTTTCAAATTAGTCAATGTGAAGCTCATTAGTCCTGGTACTGAAAACTACGTGGTTAAGTTTAGGAAATGATCGCAGTTTAGGTGAAATGAGGAGTTGCGAGTTCATTTCTGCGCAGAGCTGCGGCTGATGGGGACATCATTAGTTTTGATGGTGTTCAGTCATAGACCAGAGTACTGTACGATGACCAAATGATGGTACCAAGGTAATCAGACCCTATCCTGACAGAAACTTTCATGCCTGTGCAGTAATTTGATAATATTGCGATATTTGGTGTATGCATCTAGTGACTGACTTGACCAACCACAGTCACACGTCTGAGACGCACTCACCCATGTTCTTAGGTTACAGTAACAGAATTATAAACTAGGAGGAGTGTGTCTGAATTTCTTTACATTTCAAGAGTACAAAACAACACGAGGGGCAACGGATCCCCTCACTGCAAGGGTCAAAGGTTCAAAGGTAAATTTATTACCTGTCTGTACATACCAAGCAGTCCAAGTTGGATGCGAGTGGTACTGGAGTAGCTGTAAGGAAAAATTAGGTACTTCTATATAATCCTGTGCAATATAATACAGAATCTCTGCCATAAGTTTTCAGGTTATAGTTTGTAATGTTGAGTTTGTGTTATTAGAAGTGTGTAAATTGCTGAAGCACATATAGGATTGAGTTCAATTTGAATGTAAGTAAACATTGCTCATTGATTTCACCGTCTGTCTTCACAATATTACGATAAATCTTCTTCAGGGGTTGCCACTATCATCTGCCTTCATCTCACCCCATCCCGAGCACCTTTCTCTGTCACACCAACTCTCTCCAAGTCCTCCTTCACTCCATCATCTCTTTTTTTCACCCATCAGCTCCATCTTCAACATCCTTTGTCCAATTTCCTCTGCAGTTATTTTTCCTCTGCACAAATACGCAATTTACCAGGCCTGTCAATTTAAAAAATGTTACATAGAATTTTAAAATAATTTCCATCTAAATAGTTTTTTCACACTTTATTAAAAATTAAAACGAAAAATGATCCTGGTTCACAGCGAGTGTTTTTCCCCCTGTAATTTGCAATAGCTACTCCAAGACTACTGCAAGAAAACCACAGAGACCACCTGGGTTCACTGACAAGTAGATTGGTGCAAGAACACAGTGATTGAATTACAGGTTTTACAAAGTGTGCATTTCTTTTTCAAGAGTCCAGCGCCATAATCAGAGGTGTTTGCAGGATGCTTTACATGGGGAGGGTCAAGAAGCAGTCATCCCTGCTCTGAATCCTCACTGTTTTGGACGATGTCACTGTTTGCATATATGCTTCTGTGTGGGCCTCATCATAAGCCACGCTGAGCTAAATATATAGTGGACTTGGAGCTCATGAAAGTTTTACTCGAAGGAGAAAAGTCTTCAGAACAACTGCGTGCACACACACATTGTCAGAGTTATGAAAGCAGGGCCCTAGTAACGCTGTCTGGGGCCTTGCTTTCCTCATCGTCGCGGGTTTCTGAATTGTTTTCATTTCAAAGTCAAAGTAAACTTTATTGTCATCTCTGCTATATACAGTACAGTATATAGAGAGACGAGACGAGAGAGAGATTTGACTTATGCTGACAAGGTTGGAGCCCATCTCCCAGGGCAAGCGGCAGGTACAATCCACCGGTCACCAGTCCAACACAGAGACAGTCATACGTTCACTTCACAAGGTTCTGCAGTAGCGAGAAATTTGAGAACCTGACCGGTGCAGATAGAGGGAGAAGATGCAAACTCCGACAAGGAAGCTTAAACCAGGAACCTTCTCACTGTGAGGTGACAGCACAAACTGCTGCACTTCTGTGCTTACTTAAGCCATGTTTTACAAAAATATACATTTCTAAAAAGATTAACTTTAAAATATTAACATTTAGACCCAGTTAAGGAAACTTTCTGTATACAGTATTCATAGTTTTTTTCTCTTACAGAACCTCCTGTACATACTTTTTATCGCGACCTTTTTTTGTCTAATTGTAGTTAAATCGTAACTAACATTTATTTATTTATATCAATTACACTTTACAACTACAGCTTTAAAGTTTAAACCTCAGCCCAGGTTTAAACAGTTAGCGACACAGTCATAAACATCCATCTATGGACGTGTGGTTGGACATGAATATGTCAAAGAAAAAAAAAGTATTCCACATTTATAAACTGTAGATATCAAAGCTGGAATCCTGCGAGGGAAAGATGTTTACACTTATAGTTGTCTTATTTTAAAAACATCGTTAATTATTAGGGCTAGGACGCAACAGTTGACATTTTTTCCCAAAGCTTCTTTTGTTGGTTGCAATGGTGACGCCTATCCACGGAATGGTCTAGAAAACACGCTGACGACAGGAAGCACTTACAAAGTCGTGATGACTGACTAGAAAAACTCGGCAGTTGGCGTCCGTGGACAGAAACACGGGGCCGTGCACGTCTGCCAGGGGAAGAAGAAGCGTTATTCAATCAAACTTAAATAAGTCGACAGTTCGCCTGCAGCCGCAGCGGGAACTGCGGAGCTTTTCGGGGCTTCTCCCCTTCACGTTGTGCTTTGCAACGTGACCGCTGTTACCCAGTCCTGTTACGTCTACAGGGCGCTTGGCTCCGCCCCCACGAGTGTCCAGAAAGTGTGTCACTGGGTTAAAGTGGCTCGAGCAGCCCTGGCGGAGGGGCGTGGCTGACAAATGGGTCACATGGGCGAGCCCACTATTGAGAACATTTAGTTCTCTCCACGAACCCGCAGTCACAAACACGGCAAAAAAGAGGGGGGTGTTCCTCCGATTCAGCTGCCTGTGCTCGACCTGCTCGCTCTCAGACGCGCCTTTATGACTCACCGAGTTGGACCTGCACAATTTTCCCGAAATAGAAGCTCGATGTGAGCTCGTGCACCGTCTTTGACTACTAGAGTTTAGTCCCCGTCGTTGATGTGTGAAGTGGCAGAATAAGTCCTGATAGACCATCCGAGTTTAGTCAGATATCTGTTGGACTTTTAAATTGTTTTATTTTAGTAATTCATTGATCGAAGATGCCTGAGGACATTGGGACAGCCAAGCCTGGTAAGTTTGTTTTTCTTTAATAGTTAAAAAATAGATATTTAAGCCTGTCACATCCATTGCATGCACTGTGCAGAGACGCTACTGCTGCTACTACTGCTGCAGTGGGTTTTTTTTTTATTAACGGTGTCAACTGTTTTTAATACATTTATTACAAAAAAGTTTAATTATATGGGCTTTTGACGGTTTGTGGATGGGCTTCCCATTAAAGTCATGCGTGACATTGAGTTGTACATGTGTGTACCCGTGTGTCATGCAGTCATTTAGTGAATAATAAGGAATTTAAGGCGTTTTAAACAGCAGGACGTGAATGAATGGCGTTCTAGCAAGTGGACAGTATTTTAACGCAGTAATCAGACTACACGTTTGAACACCATCATATTTTTTCTAGACACTTGTGTTACGTTAGGTTGTCGCAGGTTTAAAGTGTGCTAATAGACGTATTTTCGCTGTATTGCCGTGTTTTAAAACGGGGTTAGGAGTGCCAGTGAGGCGCTGCGGCGTTTACATTTGACACAACAACAGTGTTCCACTTCCCCGAGCCCTCTCACATGGACAGCGTAGCCTGGCCATGTGCCTCTGTGTACACGCTCCCAGGGAACACTGCTCTGATTGGTCGAGGGGCGTTCCTTTCTTCGGCGCACGCTTCGGCGGTGCTCTACTCCGATTGGTCGGGACGAAGCCCGTGACGTAGGGTGTTGCATAATCCACTCTGAATGCGGCTCTCCTGGCGCGAGGCTCTTCTGCAGGGTACACGTGAGCCGGGGAGAGACAGCAGCGAGCTGACCTAGATTTTTTTTTTTCTGTCCTCTTGGCGTTTCGCTTTCACAGAAATTCATGACAGGTCCACGTGTGGGAGGGCCGTGAAAGAGAGCAGTCATGGCTCGAGTTAGGTAATCGTCTGCCGCGGCCTCTGGCACCAAGGGGCTTTTTAAAGAAAGGGTTAATGAAGAAAAACAGTTCAGCTTTCACGCAGATATTCCAGTAAACCCCGACTCTTCACACGTACATGTTATATTCGTGGAAATTTCCCAAGTATGTTTGGCAGGGGCGTTTCCAGGAGTTTATAAACGGGGTGGCACTGCTGTGACCCAGAATGACTTATCACAGACGGTGCTGTGTGAAAAGTGGCACAACACACACGTTTAAGTATATTTTTTTGCTTTAATGTATTGAATATCTGCCACCAGTCATACTTGGTACTACAACACACAGCTTCAAAGTATATTTAAAAGGTACATGAAGTAAGAAGTAGAAGTAACACAGAATTATACATTATTGGGTCTTAACTAGCGACTAGTTTTATACTTTAAAACTTCCAAAATTACTGGTGTAAAAAGGCCGTGGCCTCCAAACTGAAGGGTCTCAGGAGAGAAACGCTCTCGAGCTTTTACAGAAGGCCCGCAGATGCACCGTTTTCTCAGTAAACCTTGGTTTTGAACTTAATCTTACAAAGCATGTTTGGCATTTAACATCTGCACCACCCTACTTCCCATTCATTCACTTCAAAACGTCAAACTGGAAAAGTTTGCCCTGAGGGAATTAACAGGTTATTTTTAATTTTAAGGACTTTCATGAACACTTTAAGCAGACACGTCTGTGGATCTGTTGGCATAAAAACTGTGGGGCTAAAACACGGGGCCAGCCCACTGAGATTTTCTTGCTGAACATGTCATTACGTAACACATGGTGGATGTTTTCCCTTTGTGTTACTTGCCTCCTACACGTGTTGCCTTGCTCTGGTGCTTCACTGACCCCGTCTAGTCGTTAAGTCATTGGAGCACGCTCCCATAGCACAGAGACCCAGGCTTGTTATGTAACAGTGTTATCCAACCACCAAGCACTGGAGGTAATAAAACAGGTCAATCACAGTGTTGAGTAAGCCAACCAGGAACCGCACATGCTGGACTGCTGTGCTGTCTGGGTGTGTCAGAGGCACCTGTTTCTACTGTAGATGTTTGTGTTATTGTTTTATTCCCGTTACCGTTTCTGTTTCACAATAAGACTTGGCACACTTGATGTTTTGTACCGTCAGAAAGACAAATATCTGGATCTGCACCATAATTCTTGGTATCAGGTTTACATGGGAACGGGGTATCACACGTCCACAGATAACGGTGTTTACCTTGTGTGTTTGCAGTGGTTCACTTTTGTGTTAGAATGAGGGTGGACCACCACCCCAAAGGCCATTCTGACAGACAACGTAAGCAAAAGTTGTAGGTTACAGTGAAAATGATGCTGAAAGAAAAATCCACCTCAAATGCTATGAACATTTACATTAGCCAGTTCTTTTACATACATCTCTGCACCGGCAACTGATGAAATCCATTGTATTGGAATGAAGTTAAACAGCAGTACATTAAAGCCATTTTGCCTCGAGATTCCTAAGGATAATGTTGCTTCTTGTTGATTTTTCCAGGCCATATGTGTGTATTAGAACAACAGCAGTAAGTTGCGTCTGAATTTCTATGTTGAGAAAGACTAAATTCACGGTTTTTGGATGGAGCAAGTATATAAGTAAAGAGTCTTTCCCTGCTTTAAAGTGACCCTCTCGTCCTTTTTCTTTCTGTCTGCAGGAGGTGTCATTGCCTATATTTCCTCCGGGTCTGCCCCCAGCCCAGAGTCCTGTATGAGCAGCAGCTCCAGCAGCGGCTACCTGTCAACGTCACCAACTCCTTCCCGCCCCTCGCTGCCTAGCAGGGCCGTGGGCATGGTAGTGGATATTGCTCCACCAGCCAAGAACGGCAGCCCGCGTGGCCACGGCGGCGAAAAGGCCGGCCGCTCATCTGCATCTGCAAAGAGCAGCATCACAAGTAAGCACTAAAACCTTCATTTTATCATCAGCACACTTATTTATGTGTCGCATGTGGTGAACCCCTGCTCATCTTTTTCTTTTAAGAAATCAACGGCATGGTGCTGCTGTGCAAAGTGTGCGGGGATGTGGCATCAGGCTTCCACTACGGCGTCCACGCTTGCGAAGGATGCAAGGTGAGACACATCCCTAGAAGGATTCATTAAAAATTAAATTCGCATCCTCTTGTGCACATGGCTCATTCTCATCACTGGGGGATCTTGGGAATTTGTTTTTAGGGCTTCTTCAGGAGGAGCATCCAGCAGAACATCCAATATAAGAAGTGTCTAAAGATGGAGAACTGCACCATCATGAGGATAAACCGCAACCGCTGTCAGCAGTGTCGCTTTAAGAAGTGCCTGGCTGTTGGCATGTCTAGAGATGGTGAGAGTTGAGATTTATTTACATTCAGAAAGCAAAAAACACCCTGTGATTTATGCTTACGCTAAAAGCTTAGTAAACTTAATGACCGGTTCTCTCTCAGCTGTTAGATTTGGCCGCATTCCAAAAAGAGAAAAACAGAGGATGTTGCTGGAGATGCAGAACGCCATGAACAACATGATGAGCAACAACAGCCAGTTACACAGCATGCTCCAAGGACACCAGAGCCCCCCGCTGCCCATGGAGGCCATGACAAGTGACTCCAACTCCTTTCCATCCTCTTCCTCCTCTTCCTCTGCTTCCGATTCGCCGTCGTGTTCCAACCCGTCCTCCCCGCAGTGCCCTCAGGACTCTGAGTCAGTGGTTTCTATGGACACCACCTCAAGCTCATCCTGCTCATCGGACAGCGGTGAGGACGAGGCACTTGTCACACTGAACAGGCAGCACCAAGATGCCTTAGTGTTCACCCAGCAGAGATCACCAATGCAAGGCCAGACCTCACCCACCACGGTCTCCCTGGAGACGGGGTGTGAAAGCCGAATGGAGGAGCAGCAGGATAGGTGGAACTGCTGGAACAACAGTGTGGCGGTGGGAGATTACCAGAACTGTCCTTACAGTAGCGGCCAACAAGTCACCAACCCTGCCTACAGGGAGGAGAGGGGAGGTTACCAGCAGCAGCTCAACAGCGCCCCTAGCTGTGAACAGTCAGAAGACAGCCAAAGACAACAGACAGAGCTCCACACACAACCTGCCTCAAATGGTTATAATGGACCAACCAGCTGTGTGAATAACAGGGCACACTTGGTGAGTGATTTCATTTCTCCCTCTTGGAAATTTCTTCAGAGTCCAATGAAAAGAAAAGTTGGATTCATTTTCGTCACACTCTCTGACACCTTTCTTATTTGTTTTTCCAGCTGTGCCCGATGAACACCTCACCTTACGTGGACCCCAGCAAGCCCAGCCAGGAGGTCTGGGAGGAGTTCTCCATGAGCTTCACACCAGCCGTGCGAGAGGTGGTCGAGTTTGCCAAAGGGATACCGGGCTTCCGCGACCTACCCGAGCACGATCAGGTCGGCCTGCTGAAGGCTGGAACCTTTGAGGTAAGAAGGCAAACAGGCTGAACACAAACACTCGTGTTATTTTGTCCTTGCTTTGAAGTCAGACACTGCAGGCTCATTAATACCAGGAATACAGGAGCCACAGAGAGCAATCTGCCAGCTGTGTGCACAGGCAAATATTTGTTCTGATAACAGTTGGGATAGAAATGAAAGAGGCTTATCGAATCTTCTATTTCAACTGTGTACCAATAAATTCTTATCATATTCTTCGAGGAGCTGAACCTCAATTACTTTAAAGAAAAAATTGGTACAGTGCAAAGTTACAGATTCTTGGTCTTATACCTACTACAGTATGGAGTGAAATGACCCAGCTCTTAATTATGAGGCCAAAGGTTTAAAGTAAAATGAGACTATTAGGCATTTATGACATCATAAAGTGAGAAATGCAGTTATTTGTACATTTCTGTTGGTTGGATCAAAGTCTTTGTCATGGTCTGAATAATTAATTAATTCCTCGTCTTTGCCTTCAGGTGCTGATGGTTCGATTTGCCTCTCTGTTCAACATCGCCGAGCGGACGGTGACCTTCCTGAGTGGCAAACGCTACAGCCTTGACACACTACGGTCGTTGGGTGGTGGCGAGCTCCTCAATTCCATGTGCGAGTTCAGTGAGAAGTTGGCGGCGCTGCGGCTCAGTGCAGACGAAATGAGCCTCTTCACCGCTGTGGTGCTCGTCTCAGCTGGTGAGTAACATACACCATGCATACATGGACTACATGTATGCATACGACAGAACTAGCAGTATTACCACAACTGAAGGAGTCCTCCAGTGATAAATGCCCTCTCTCTCTTTGTTCCGGCTCAGACCGCTCAGGGATCCAGAACCTAAAGTCAGTGGAGGCTCTGCAGGACAAACTTATCCGAGCACTGAGAAACCTGGTGATGCAGAACCATGGCGACGAGTCGGCCACCACGTTCACCAAGCTGCTGCTCAAACTTCCTAAACTGCGCTCGCTCAACAACATGCACTCAGAGGAGCTGCTCTCGTTCAAAGTGCACCCTTAAAAAGCTTCCTGAGCGGGTACTCGTGTACCTTCCACTTCCTCCACACACACCTCCACCTGGACCTGCCTCTTACTGCGCCCTCTCAGCCCCCCTTTCCCTGCAAACTGACCAACCCAGTTGTGTGTTTTGTATCTAGAATGTATGAAACTGTTTTTTTTTTTTTTTAAATTCTATTTTTTGTTGGAAAGAGAACAATTAAAGATGTACTGTATTTATAGAAGGCTTAGCTTATGCTTGTTGCACACAAACACACGAAAGTGCTCGTGTGTCAGAGGTTTATAGTTTTGCAGTTGGATGCAGTTTTCTATTTTTAAAAGCAAGAAGAGCATTTAATGGGCTTAATGAGAGTATAGAATAGAAAACAATTAGTCCATGATACTGATTATTTTTTAACATTTGTTTCCTCCAAAAGCCATTTAATTCCAAAGTGTATTCTCTAATGAGCGGGTGAATGTGAGATATATATATATATATATATATATATACCTTACACACGTTTTGACTGCTAAATGTTTGTTGAGGAAAACAAGCTATCAGAAAATATATTGAATTGTGTGAAGATTGCTGCTAATGCATGGCTGTATTAATGCAAAACTACTATTATTTGGACCCCCCTCCCCTCAGAAGGCATCAGTAAAAGTTAATTGACTCGCTAAATCTAAAATTATATGCTTTGTGTTTAATTTGGTTTTCATACTCCTGTCCATGCCAACTGCTGGTTCACCTTCCAGTGATTTCTGGGCGAAGCGGATAAGGCTATTTGAAGCAAAAACACTACATTTGCACTTTTGGGAGCAGAAAATTTTTATATAATATATATATATATATATATATATATATATATATATATATATATATATATATATATAACACATGTTGATGCTTTCAACACACAGATGTTTTTGCCATTTTCCACCTGTTAGGTTCTTTTTTTTTTTTCTTAAATCAAACTGTGTTTTCAGCCCAGCACTGAATTTGAAATTGTTTTTGTCAGCCATTTTGTTAAAATGTTTCTTCTACTGGCAGCACTGCCACCTGTAAATAAATATAAATATATAAATATCTGATGAATATAGAATATAAATATGATATAGTATAAATAAAAACAATGGAAGAATAATTTGTGTGTGCAGTGTTTTTATTTTTTTTTTTATTTTAAAAAATAGTTTTTATACTATCCATGTCCAGAAACTTTGGGGATGTAATGATTGTTATTTACCACTAGATGGAGCAATGTGCGCATGGTGTCTTGATTTAAACATGAAAACGTCACTCTTGAAAAACAAAATGTTATTTATCCAAAAAGGAACTGCTGCCAAAGTGCCTCAGGTAGGAACAGAGAGATAGTAATGAAGCAATGAGGAAATATTGTAGACCTCACCCCTGACTGGAAAAATCTGGCCTGAAGGGCAGCTTCAGAACTCGGAAGCACTAGATTCATAAAGGTAAGGGTCCATAAAGTAACAGGGAGTGTTGCCCAGAAAAAAATTATGCTGTATTACTTTAATTAAACTCCACATTGACTCAGATAAATTAAACTTTACATCTGAGCCACAAGGGGGCAAACCACTACATCAAGAGACATCCAGTACTGTGTAAAAGTCTTGAGTCACCCCTCACTTTCTTCACACTTTGCTTCTAATAAGACAGACTTTCCAGTAATTTTTAAAAACGGTCTTGAGCGATAGTTCTTCAGGATTTTTAAAGGTGTTTCTTTGGACATTGGCTGCTTTTCCCCTCATTTTCAACCCAGCCCTTATGCCTGACCATTTTTGGAGGAATTACTTTTTTGTTGAACCACTTAACCCTTGAATCATAAAAAAGGCCCCTAACTCAAGGAATTGACCAGTGTTGTACACAGAACAAACAACTTAACAAAGAACTTTGAAAACGTTGAAATTGCTCTTTCTCAGCAAGTCATTTTTGAGATCATTTAATAGAAAAAAACTTATAATCATAAATATACATGATTTGAGTGTAATTATGTCTTCCAACAAACTGATGCATTCTCATAAACTTAGAAATAATCTGTTGAAAATAAAAGGGTGCAGAGGGTGCAGGTTTGAGGAAGCCACCATGTTGCTCTGCCATCTTAAATACAGTGGCCGAGCTGGGCATTGCCATTCCGCCTAATTGCAGTTTATGTACTTGGCTAGAGACCAACCTCCTAATCTCAAGCCTCATGGCCTCTAACACACGAAAACATCCATAAACATACTTTTTTTTTTCTTATAAGTGTCAAAAAGAAATTTTGTCAAAAGTTCTTAACTGATGGGAAGCCAAATGGTCACAAAAGACCTGATACCAGGTATACCTGTTCAGCTATTCCAGGTATCCAATCAGCTAACCATATAAGAACAAGTCAATGCATTTAGGCCTTTAGTAGGTTGTCTTCACCATGTCTAAAGTTCATATTAAGCAATGGGGAAGAAAGGTGATTTAAGTGACTTTGTATGTGGCATGATAGTTGGAGCCAGAATATTTCTGAAATTGTTAATCTACAACCATCTCAAGAGTTTACAGAAAACAGTTCTCTTGGTGAAAACACTTTGCTGATGTCAGAGGTCAGAAGAGAATGGCCGGATGTCTTCAAGTGGATAGGAAGGCACAAGTAACTCCAAAAACTACTCATTAAAATCAAGGTATGCAGAAGAGCAACTCTCAGCATGATAAACCTTGAAGCAGATGGGCTAAAGCTGCAGAAGACCACACCAGGTGCCACTCCTGTCAGCTAAGAACAGGAGACTATTTTGGTTCAGTTTGCACAGGCTCACTGAAATTTGGAACTGAAAGATTAAAAAAACGTTGCCTGGTTTGTTGAATCTAGAATTTCTTCAGAGGTAGGGTCAGAATTTTTCATAAACAACATGAAAGCATGGCTCCATCCTGTCTTGTATCAACAGTTCAGGTTGGTATATTTGTGTATATATTTTTCTTGGCAGACTTCGGGCATTGTTTACACATCACGGGCTGCCAAAGTATTGGTGCTGACCATGTCCATCCCTTTATGACTGTGTTTTATCCATCTTCTCTTTGTTGCTACCAGCAGGTTGATGCGTCTCAAAGCTTCAGATCATTTCAAATTGATTTCTTTAACATGACAATAAGTTCACTGTACTCAAATGGAACATAGATACACATTCAAACACATAATGTATTTCTAATATTAGGACAGCTGACAACCGAGCCAGCTAAACAACAACAACAGCTGGTTATAAGTTAACACTATTCCAATATTAATATTAGACTCAAGTGATCAAAAAAAGGAAAAAATACCGTATTATTCCATTCTCATATTGTATGAGGGTTTATTCATGAAATGCTAGATACACTGCAAAAGAAAGTTTCACTACAGCTGGTTAACACCAGCTAGCAGCGGCAATAACTGGATAGCCTCAGCAGCTCACCTCAGTATCGCTGTCAACAGACAGAAGTGAGCTTCACTGACTCGCCAACTCATATCAGACTTCTTTAACAAAGTTTTACAGCCTCCTCCAGACCAAAAAAACAGGAACACCAGCCTACAGCAGAGAAACAGTATCTGAAAGTCATGTCCTTAAGAAATAAAAAAAAAAATCCAGCAAAGCCCTGACACAGGACCTGAGAGATGCATCTGGCCCTTTAATTGATCCACAGTTCACTGAATCCTCATCCAAAATGGAGTCTGTGGAAGTGTGGCTGTCAAGAACCCATGTTTTGAGAGGCAGTTTTTCACGATTTTATTGGATAGCACACAGTGAAGATTAGACAGGAAAGCATGGAGTCAGGGATGAAACACAGCAAAGGGCCTTGGGTCATACTCAAATCCAGGGTGCTACATTTAGCCTTGCGGCATGTGATCACCAGATCAACCTAGTGAGATAAACTGGCACCCAAGAAGCCATTCTTAAAGACGGGAAAGATGGTGGAGGCTCTGTCATGGCCTGGTCTTCATTTCAGCCTGTGGCTTCTAATGAATGCAGAAAAGTACAGTCAGATTTTAATCCACCAGAGAAAAACATCTATAGAGAACCAGATCGGCATTTTTCAGGATGACAGTGATCCAAAACACAATGCCAAAAGAATACCTGGATAGAAACAATTCCAATGGAACACCATTAGTCACAGACTAACCTCCCTAGAACCTGGACCTCAATGTTATTAAAGCAGCATCTTAATGGAGAAAAGAATAAAAGACATCCAACATCCAAAGAAAAGCTTTGAATGTCCTTCAGGAAGCCTGGAGAACTATTCCTGAAGACTACTTAAAGAAAATTCAAGTGAGCTGGAAAAGAGAGTTCAAGCTGTGTTGAAGAGTAAAGGCAGACATGCCAAATTTGGACTTTTAAGCTTGAATAGTTTCAAATTGGCAACTTAAAATAAATACGCTTGAACACAAAGTAAAATATTATCATTCAAAATACAGTTGAATAGAAGTAGAAAGCAGCATAACAGAAATATACATGAGGTGCAATCAACCTGTACTTTAGCAAAGTAACTGACTAAATTCACAGTTAAATTGCACCACTGCCCCTAACCATGCTTTGGTGCATTTAAATTTAGAATTGTTAATATTAACTGTACTCTAAACCAGTGGAGGGAGCTGTCTTATTGTGGGGGTAAGTGCCCTGGTGCATGAAGCATTAATCATTGGACAATGCTTAATTCAACATCTGGATGCAATTTCTGATGTTTAGTTAGAAATATACAAAATTTACCTGTGCAAGATATTGTTTGTAGCAGTTGAAATGCAACATGCATGGGTGGAGCACTCAGGGTGTTCGGGCAAATGCGTCCCCAGGGGTCAGAGCAGCATTTAAAGGTTCTGGACTGGACCAAAGAAGAGACAGAGCTGGGGAGTTACTTGTGGGTTTTTAGGTATAATTTAAAGATTAAATTGTTTTATTGTATCAATGCATTGTTTATTATATGGGTTTTGTCTAAACATTTATAATAATTTAATATATGTAATCACACAGTGTGTCAAAGCTGGAAACTTTGATCATGCAGTTGATTAATCCTAAACTGTAAAAATTTGACACAAAAGAGGGCTGCATGAGGACGTTTACCAGGATTTTTCTTATTGCTACATTCAACCACTGACAATTCATGGTCCAAATACTTGAATGAATCGTTAATGGAGGTTTGAATGCAAATCAGCACAAGCTTGCGACTTACCTGGATGTTTTCCCAGTGCTCAGGTTCAATAAATTTACCTGCGTAATGACCTGGATCACAAACAATGAATATGCCTACCATGTTTAAACAATGAGGAAAACTCATGTAAGCACACATTTTTACAAGGAAACTCCAGCTTTAATCTATATAATAATAATAATTGCACAACATCTAAATTCTTAAAAGAGAGAGAAATCTGTGATTTTATGTAGAAGCTAATTGAGAAAATAATTCTCTTAAATATGTGCACAATTTTCTTTTTCCTTAATTAAAATATTAAGTGCAATCACAGTGGCAAGGAGGCTGCCATCTTATTTTTTATACTTTTGAGCCTCTTTTATGACGAAGATGATCAAACAATGTTCTTCTTTTATTTGTTTAAGGGAAATAAAACTAAAAAACATTTTCAAATTAAATCACCCGTGTGTCTCTATCACCTTGGTCCCTCACAGAGGGCTTGTAAAGTCACTCAATAACAATACTAATGTTTAGCAGCTGTTAGCTTATGTAATATTTCCATGTTCATAATCATAGTTAGTATTATAACAACTTGTTTAACTACATCTAATTCTTATGGGGCTGGCATTAGTTTTACAGGTAAACAGTGGATGGATGGATAATTTCTAGTTAGATTAACTCAAAAACTGGGCTGTCACCAAAACGTTGGAGTTGATTAAATTTAAAATCTCAATGAAGAAAGAAATGATCTAAACTCTATTTACAACTCAATATAATATAATTTCCACCAATATGCTGACACATCAGGCTGCATTGTTATGCTTCTCAGGATTGTCTTATTGCTGCATATCAGTTATCATACTTGGTAATGTAAAATGGATTTTTAATAGATTTTTTACAGGTTGACATTATGTGGTCTGAACATTTGAATGAATCATTAGTGGAGGTTTGCATGCACATCAGCACAAGCTTGCAACTTCCCTAAAAGTTTTTTCAGTGCTCAAGTTCAAGAAAATTTACCTGATTCATCCCCTGAAATACAAACAATGAAAAGGCTACAATGTGGAGTTTTACCACTGATGTAAAACTCAATGCAAACACAAAATGTGAATTGTGTTGGTGTCACACTGTGCTATGAACATGTATCTTAATTAACTATAAACAACGTGATGAACCACCTAGACAATTATTTTGATAGGAAATCATGGAAGTTGTAAATCTCTAAAAAGAGCACAGTTTATATGGGATGGTCATGAGAAAGCCTCACAGTGTCATCAAGGGTGTGTCACAAGTTAACTTTAAACTTTCCACTTATTTGCATTATATTATAAAAGCAACCTCAAAGAGAAAAGAACACACAGAGACGAGCAGCAGTTTGTGTTTGTTAACTCAAGAAGTGTGGTAAGTTGTTATCTACATACATATATACACCTTGCTTTTTGAATTTGTTTTAGTAATGAGTTTTATAATAAGATATAAACGTCAACATAAGGTCCTTAACTGAATTAAAAAAATAGTGGAGATTTCTATATTATATATTTAAAGTTTCATAATACTACAAATCTTAGTTCAATCACAGCATCGGGTTAGAGGTTCAAGAAAAAAAGAAAAAACATTTTGTGTCATGTTTACATACCTGTAAGAATTACTGTTCTTTCTAACCACTCTCTGTTTTTTAACCACTCTCATTCTAACAGTGAATGTTGTATATTTATTACAGCTTTCAATTTATTAATTCTGCTGATTTTTTTTCTTCCACAGTTAATCAAAGTGAACATGGATGTGTTTGTAGTCCTTCTCATGCTTTCAGGTAAGATTCCAGCAGCGTGCTGTTTGTTAAATTCTCATTCAGCAAAAGATTATAATTATAATTCAGTGCTCGTTTCCAAATAAAAGTTGTTTCTACCTTGAATTCTTTTATAAGAGAGGTAATAACTGACCAAATATGGCATAAAGTTGAATTTTATGAAGCTGTTGCTCCAACATTATGACTTTGCTCCAACAAACAATGCAAATATAATCAAATTAATAAAAAGTAAGGAATGAACTAAATGCAAAAAAAAAGAAAAATACAACACAGTGACAGAAAAGTTGTAGACTGAAATTTTTGCTTAATATATTTATCATTCATACATCTGCAGTTCCAGTACATCCTGTTTTTTTCCCCATAGTGTTGTATGTTTCTCTCTTAACTTCTTTCAATGAAAAAGTTTGAGCTAAATGTGTTTTCTAATTTGAGAAATCGTGGTTTGATAGTATGCTGATTCCAAATACTGCAGGAGTGTGTATCAATTTAGAAATGTTCAGATTCCCTCACATAAGTACAAATAAAAAGTGGCTTCTATCCACACATTATTGAGTTGAACCATCACTGACCTACTGAGGAAATCTCATTTAAGGAATTCTTTTACTGCAGAACATAACATTTTATAGAAACCCAAGTATATAGTACTTCTTAGTAAAACTTCAAATAAAAATCAATTTCCTTCCTCAGGTTTCTGTGTCCCCGCTGCTTCCTTTCCAAACATTTATTACTTTGTGAATAAGAATATGACCTGGGATGAGGCCAATGCTTACTGCATCAAGGAGTACACTGCACTTGCCCAAATTACTTACCCAGAGAACAACACTGCACTGATGAACACTCCAGTCGGGGGATACACAGGCAAAGCCTGGATAGGACTTGTGCGCGCTTCAGAGTGGGCCTGGCTGGATGGACAACCACCCACATTTTTCAGGTGGAACGCTGAACAAATTGGCATTGGCTATTGTGTGTCCACAGATTACAGTGGGTGGTATGGTGTAGAATGTACAGCAACTCTTGGCTTCATTTGTTTTGAAGGTAGGTATTTATTTATTTATTTATTTATTTAGAAAGAGGGACAATACATATTAATGAACATTTTAACAAATGTAAATATGCCAGATTATAGCCTTGGGCTAATTTCCATCTGCAAACCCTCTGGGAGGTTGGTGTCAAACACAAGTTAGTAAAAACATACAGAGACACTATTTACAGATCATGTGACAAGGACAAAAACAGTGATCACATTATAGTAGAACAAACAATGACAAGAAGAGTGGACAACAAACGACAATATAGATAACAATAACG
>VUQG01044591.1:4319-14679 GCA_015106755.1 Etia nguti
ATAGAGGAGGATGGTAGGGATAGGATGAGATGGAGGCAGATGATCTGCTGTGGTGACTCCTTCAGGGAGCAGGTTAAAGTAGGAGGATTATTAAAAAAAAAAAAAGATATATATATATATATATATATATATATATATATCTCTATATATATATATATATATATCTATATATCTCTATATCTATATATATATATCTCTATATATATCTATATATATAGATATAGATATAGATATATATATATATATATATATCTATATATCTATATATATATATATATATATATATATATATATAAAATAAATAAATATATATATATATATATCTAAAATAAATAAATATATATATATATATATCTATATCTATAATATATATATATATATATATATCTCTATATCTATATATATATATCTCTATATATATCTATATATATAGATATAGATATAGATATATATATATATATATATATCTATATATCTATATCTATATCTATATATCTATATCTATATCTATATATCTCTATATATATATCTCTATATATATTTAAAATGTTTGTTTTAATGATCAAATAAATAAATAGATCAAATAAAAAATAAAAAAAAAAGTTCAGTAGTGGAATTAATGGTAAGATAAATAAAACGTCCAAGTCAGAATAAATACTCACTCTGCCACTTCGCGGCAGATGGCCGCCCCTCCCTGAGTCTTGCTGGAGGTTTTTCTGTTAAAAAGGAGTTTTTCCTTCCCACTGTCGCCAAAGTGCTTTCTCATAGGGAATGATATGATTGTTGGGTTTTCTCTGTATGTATTGTTGTAGGGTCTTCCTTACAATATAAAGCACCTTGAGGCGATTGTTGTTGTGATTTGGCGCTGTATAAATAAAATTGAATTGAATACATTTTATCAGTTGCATTGATTTTTTTAAAAAACATTTTTTTTTGTCGAGTCAGATGCATCATTGGAAAATTAACTTCCGTCTTCCTTTGTGTCACTGTTGGTCCTAAATAAAAGAAATCTCAGACTTTGGATGACTTTAAAAATAAATGAACAGAATATTTTGCAGCACTTCTTACCAACAGTCTTCTCTTTCTTTTCTTCTTGTCCATCTTCAGGTCAGTGTACGATGGTCAGGAGCATGGCCTGTTCATGGAGAAGCTGGATGCTCGGATCAGGAACCACGACCGGGAGATCGAGAAGATGTGTAACCATCACTTCCAGGGGTTTGTGGACTCCATCACAGAGCTGCTCAAAGTGCGAGGAGAGGCGCAGAAGTTGAAGGTAAGGCATGCCGGTGAGGTCTGCATCACAGGTGCGATAGCGAGCAGTTGACTGTAAAGCATCTGATTTAATGTCTTCCTCCTTTGTGACTCTCAGAGCCAGGTGACTGAGACTAACAGGCATCTTCAGGAAAATGGCAAAGAGGTAAAAGCTCACAGGTTCACAGAGAGAAGTCCTGCATGCTTCTGCTTACGTCCTCACTGATATTGCTCTCTTCACCACCTCTTCCTCCTCCTATTTAGCTCACCACCTCCATGGAGGAGCTCAGACAGTGTCGGGTGCAACAGAGAAACATCGCCACCACGATAGACAAACTGACACACTGCCTACCAGGTAACACCCGAAAACGCAGTGTGAATGCCCCTTTATTTTATCTGCTCTGTTTATTATTGTTTTGGAAAATTAATCATGGTTTTGAGGCACTAAACATGCTTGAAACCTCATGAATTTCTGCACATGTGTCAGGTCTGATGAAAATGTATCGATGTTATGGGTCTCACACAAAACGAGGGGAGCACAATGGCTTCATAGCCCCAGCTACAAATGACAAAAGATGAGCTCCTCTGCTTTGGTTTCACGTGCACATGTGAAGTTTGGTTTAAGACACACAGGAGCCGTGCCCTGAGCGCAACAGGAAGTCCAGTATTTTGCCAGTTTTGTTTTAGTGTTTTCAAATTTCTCCCATGTACACATATACAAACACAAGTATTCTCACCGCTTACCTGCTTACTGGCAGCGTGTACTGATAATAATGTCACATCTGCTGCCACCGCAGCAGAGTTGTAACCACAACTGCAGGATCGTGTTGGTTTTTGCTGCCGTTTTAATGAGATGTAGAGGTTGCAACTGTTCGTCTTTACTTCCAGTTACGACTTCTCTGTTATCGGCACTGATGTGGCCATATTGTCTGAGTGGTGGCACCTATGTTTCAGGAGAATACTCCAGAAGTTTCCTGTGCCATAAATAGGAGTGACTGTAATGATGATGCGGCAGTGCAGAGGGTTTACTGGCGCCTTTATACGGTGATAGGCCTCGTCCCTGTAGATCAGAGATCACACCGACATCAGTCAATTTCCTGCGATTTCCTTCCCGGGGTGATTGAACATGAGTTGCCTTTCTCATACTAATTACTGTCTTGTTTCTTCTTTCCTTCCAGTTCTTGAGATGTACAGCAGACTTCAGGAGCAGATGAGGGCCAAACGGTAAGCATCGAGTCTTTTTCTTTGTTGATGTAAATATATTTTCTAAAGGTGTCATGCTGTTCTTATTCCCAGTGTTGGGGAATACTGCTGTTTTGTCAGAGCTACTACTTTATAGTATATATCTGTATAACTTCACATCCCACTTGGATCATGTTGATGTTTTCTAGCTGGCAGCCACAAGATGGAGCCAGAGCGCTTCCCTGAGCAGCTGAGACGACTTCTCTCTGCATCTTTCTTCCCCTTCTGTCCTCGGGCTGCCTGTAGATAGGAGTCTTGGCTGGTCATAAATTTGTCGTTTTGTTTGTGTGTTTTTCCCCGTCTCCCTGTTCCGCGGCTGCTGGGCTCTCAGAGAGCAGGAGGAGGTCAGCCAAAAGCGAATGCTCCTCGAGAGGGAGAGCCTGTGTGTGAGCGATGCAGTGGAGTGAAGTGGGCTAAAGTGTCTGGGGGATTTCTGTGTTGCCAAATCTCCGTGAGGTGTATCGTAGTGTGTTTATTTCTCTGTGTGTGCGAGCACTCCTAGATTGTTGGGTTTGGTGTTTTTTGTCACGCATCTGTGTGTCTGTCAGTTTTGCAAGTGGAAATTAACAGGTTCAAAACAAAACCAGATTAGCTGCGTTCAGGCGTGAAAGCTGAAAAAAAAACAAAGTTTGGCTTTAGACGAGTCAGACTTCATCCTGAACTTTCAAACCAGCTCACTGAGTGATTGAACAAACAAGCTGACTGCACTTTTCCAAATGCTTTGTCTCTGTAGGTACTACCCCGCACTACGAACGTTAGAGCAGCTGGAACAGACGTGTCTTCCCAAAGCGGGTCAGTACCGGTTCTGCTCCATCATGGCTGAAAACATCCCCAAACTGAGGATACAGATCCGGGATACGGCCATGTCACAGCTGAGAGACTTCCTGGAGAGCATTAGGAAACACTCGGATAAGATAGGCGAGACCGCCATGAAACAGGTACACAAACATCCAGAAACACTTTGGGCTGACAGAGTTCAGCCAACACGCTCTCATTCACAAGAGATGATAGATTTATTAAATGTGGCTCTGTATATTTATTCTTGTACTGTATTAGAGTAGCTTTGCTCGATTTACAGTTCAAAACAATCCTCATTTATCTCATTCTGGACCTCGGTGCAGATCCTCAGCTCTGTTTCTCTTTTCCAACTTCACTCTGATTGGCTGCCCCTCCCAAACAAAAGATTTAAACTACGGGTGGGTGTGGCCTTTTGACTGAGAGGACCACATTAGGGATATCTCTGCTTATACGGAGAGAAGAGCAGAAAACTGAAATACAGCAGCCGAACAGCCACAAACTAAATGTGTTTTGTTAGTGGGTTCTGAATTGTGCCAGAAACCTTCACTCTGCTGTGACTTCTCCGTCTTTAGGCTGTGATGGTAGCGCCCTGTGGGTTGTGATGGATTGACTGTTTCTTGGAAACCTAGTAGATATTTTATCAGAGGTTTAATTATTCATAAATGTTGTTATTAAACTGATGGAACAGTCAGTTTGACATCTTGAAATTCAAAATTCACACAGATAAATGTTGTAAAGGCGAGTACAGGGTATTACAAGACCTGTGTGTGTTCTTGGACTACCCCTGGTATGAATGAAACGGGGGTAATAAATTTCCCTATATTCATCATATTTTAGAGGTCTGCTTTCATTTTCGAGTTACATAATATAAAAGTGAGGACATTCAGTCGGTCTTCATCTTGAAATGGGCTTTGAATTTCAAGGCCTGTTTGATGGTTAAGGCTCAGTTTTAAGGTTATAAATCATTTACTTAGTCAAAAGAGCAAACTTGGGTAGCAAAAGGTCCACATGATGCAAACAGCTAAAAATTAGAGTTAAAATGTGGTTTAACGTTATGAACTAGTGTTTTCGGAGGACCGCTTAGAGTTATAGAAATGGTCCATCCTCACTGTCACCCCGTTACCACTACCTCTTTGTGTGTGCGCGTGTCAGTCTACCAGTTTGAGATGTTAATGTTAACATTTCTAGTTGTGATGTGTGTATCACATACATCAAATAAGACGTGACAAATAAAGGGACTTTGACTTTGATCCATCAGCACTCATGCATATATAAAAGGCCTTTATACACAGAGTACATTGTGAAGAAATAACACGATAACACAAGTTTTTTTGGATGTGAACTTGTTACGTACACACTGACCACGTCTGAGGAGGCAGAGAAAGGATTTCAGAGAGCCAATTGACCCGGAGCAGCATCTAGCTATGTATCTGAGGTAAAATAGTATTTCCATATCGTCGTACATTCAGCACTGATGTGCGTTTTGAGCTACGAGTGCAGTTGTTGCTAGATGCACTGATCTGATTGGTCAGATCTTTTTATTCACACGTGAAAATCGGAAAAATCAAACTTCATGGGGGAAAAAAAAATATTCGTCCTGTGACATTTCGTGGTAGGTGTGAGCAGCTGCATTAAGAGTAGGGAAGTCAAAAAATATTAATGTTCTTAATGTTTCACGGATTTTATGCGTCCAGTGTGTAACAGCGTTTGGTGTCTGTGATAAAGACTGTACGTTACTGCCTGTCTGACTGACGTCATCCCACAACTGATTTTTGTTGTTTATCTTTTCTGTCTGATAATTGAAAGCTGCGCGTGCTCTGTGGTTCCACTGCCAGTAAACAAGTACGTTGCCTTGTCAAGGAATGTGATTGCACACATGCACACACAAAGATGTGTGTGTGCAGCTTTTCTCCACTTACCTCATTGTTTTTTTTCTTCAAGGCTAAGGAAGTTATATATGTTTGTCTGTGTGTTTTATGTTCTCTTGTGGTATCCGTAGCTCAAAGTGACGGCCTCATTGTGTATTTTCAGGCTTCCATTATTTGTGGAATGTTGTTCCATGTAAGGGCAGGATGAAGGGAGGGGTGGGAATGATGAAGGAGTGGTTCATGACAGACGTACGAGTAGATGGAGGCTCAGAATAAACCACGCTGCGCATTTGCTTCTGTTTTACATTCTAATAATTACTTCCCTCATTAGTGCTGGTACATTAGGACATTCAGCAGTGGTGGACCGCTCTTCTGCCAGCCCATCCAAAGCAGCAGCCGTTCAATCAACATGCAACTTAAATACTTTTTGGGCGGGTTTTGTGGGTATCTGTAACACTCTACTGACTTCTTTCACCTCATTCCATATGATGTATTTCAATTCAACAATAACTGTATTATAATATATTTAATCTAAGTTCCCTACGATCTCAAAGATAAATGCAAATTTTTACCCTAGATCAGTCAAAGGCACCCACCTTTTGGTTTTCTGCTGGTTACTTGGGTCCAGAGTAGAAACAGGGCACGTTGGATGGATTACATCTCTTGACTCAGCTCAGCTGGGTTGGGAATGAGTTTCTGTCTGATTTGGAATAGTTAAAGCATCTCTGGGTCTAGTTCAGGAGTGAGGGAAGTAAGGCGCAGTGTTTGCTTTATCAGCCGGTTGTGGTGAAGAGAGAGCTAAAATTAAAAGTGAAGCTGTTGATTAACCTGTCATTTACGTTTTATGGCCTCGACCTGTGACTAGTGACCAAAAGAATGAGACTGTGAATTACCAGTGAGCTTCCTCTGAAGGGTGTCTGCCTGGGCTAATACTTGGACATGGGGTGAGGAACTTGATTGTTATTGAGGGGCTACTCCTCCACATAGAAAAGAGCCATGTCCAACTGCAAGGAAGCTCCAGGGTAGAGCCAAGACCTGCTAGACAGCACCTTGCTGGTTTGCTTCAGAATACCTCACTGTGCTCCCAGAAGACCTGGAAAAAGTGTTTGGGAAGAGGAAGGTCTATTGTAGGTTAGGGATACTCCAGGGTGTGTGGCATCCTGGGATTTGCTTCGCTTCCATTTTGAAAATACCAAGACTGAAAACGCTCAGCTTGAAGCTTCATGATGGGGCAAGAAGTTGAGCTATCAGGCCTTCAGTTTGCCGATTCAGAACACCTCCCATATCCCTTTATCAGTGTTTTTAGTATTAAATGGGTGGGCAGCGTGGAAATCAAAGTTTTTGGAGAAGAATGAGGCAATGTAGGATTTACACATTGATTCCAAGGTACATCTACTGAATGGATTAGGGGTAGCACTGGAGGCAGTCAGTATTTTTAGAACTGAAGACGACTCTTGGATGAGAAGAGAAATGTCATCACAAACCACAGACGAAGCTGATGTCATTTTTTCAGAACAATCACTAGAAGAATAAATTTGTGCCATAAAGGTATTTGACTTTAAATTATTTTAAAAAGACTCATGCACTCAGACAAGCTGTATTTGCTTCCTAATGGGAAGAAAAAAGATTCAGAGAGTTTGTTAAACATTTCCTACAGGTGGAAAATCGGATTTGCTGACACTAAAAGTCGTGATACGATAGTCTCTTTTGAGAAGGTATCAGATGTTAAGCTAATTTTTTAAAGACATCTTACTGTGCATGTATTAGGTGGTAGTTTGAAGCCCTCTGAGGGAAAAAGTTAAAATACATCATTTACTTTTTTTGTCCTCCAGATGTCGCTAGAGGATCTCTCTTCATAATCCTGCTGCTTCTGGTTGGCAGTGAGTTTTAAAGGTTCCCGTCTAGAAAAAACAAACCAAAAAAAACCCCAACAAACACCCAGAGCAGGTCACAGGGGTCGGTGCATGGTCTGAGGATTTCCAAACTATTTGAACTTCACTTGAGTTTCAGAGTGACCTTTTAGACAGCTTCCATCGCTGTGGAAAGATGTTGCTGTTGATCCAGCACCTCACAAAGAGCCTTTTATAGTAGTTTTCCTTCAATTTGTCACATCTTTGTGGGAGAAAGTATTTGTTTTCTCTCTGAGGAAGGAGGTGATGGACATTAAATAGAAATTATGATCACACACAAGCAGTCCCCATTTATAACATCTGCACGCTAACAACCCTTCAGTGACCTTTGGGTGGGGGGTCCTCGGACCACAATTTGAGAGTCACTGGCGTAGAAAATCCACTTGCAGTCACTGAAGAAGCTAACCGCTTACTCCCCTAACCACTAATTACAAGGAAGATTATGGAAACCCCAGCAGTCCAGCAGACTTGATACTGATACTGGGATTATGTTGTTGTATCAAATGTTTGGCTCAGAACACACACACACCCTCAGTCATAAGTGTGTGTGTGTGTGTGTGTGTGTGTGTGTGTGTGTGTGTGTGTGTGTGTTTGGGACTTAATATGCACGAGCAAATTAGAAGTTCTTTCCTTCCCTTTCCTTTCCTCCTCTATCTCTCCTTCACTCTTTCTTCTTGTTCTGCTTCCATTTTTTCTGTCACTCCATCTCTTTCTCCCTCAGACAGTGTGTCTCTCTGCTGCGCTCTGTTCCAAATTAGCTCCAGCTCTCTACCCGGCCGTCGTTACAACTCCCTCAACCAAGGATGTGAAAATAAATAGATCTGGGGGGAAAGAAGAGGTGGAGGAGATTGAGGAGTGCAAATGGCTTACAATGGAGCTATTGTCTGTTGCCACATGCCCATGGAAGTGGAGGAAGAGGAAAGAAGAAGAAGAGGGACAATCAAAGAGTAAAGTAGAAGATGGTTAAAGAAGAATAAAGTGTGTGTGTGGCGGGGGGGGGTAGATGTATAGAAACAAGAGGAAAATGGGGAATTGTGGGGAGGGATTATGATGGATGAGGGGCAGGAAAAAAGATGTGGAAGTTAGTAGAAAGAGATGAAGAGGTAAGGGAGGTGTGGATATATAAAAAAAGAGTAGCAGAAGGATGCTGAGAGCCAAAAAAAGACGACAGGAAAGTGATGAGAGGGTGAGGAAGATGGGACATAAAATTTTTTTTTCATTACAAAAAGCACGCCTTCAGTGAAGCCGTTTCACTGAAGCCTGGAGTTCTGCAAATATAAGATGGGCTTTTTCAAGTTTTGAATCTGCATATGCTGTCAAAACACACCCAAAATTAACAGGACACTTATTCAGTGGATTCCCTGTTTACACCAGAGACTTTATCAGCTGTGTCACTGTCGTGATAATAAAGTGTTAACCAGTCTATAAGAACTCCTCACATTTTGAAGAAAAATATCAGGCCTGTTGTGAGCCATCTTATTGAACAATAATAAAGCCAATAAAGCTTATAGCTTTATTATTTTTGTCCCTCCCACCTCTCAGGTGCAACCACCTCTGATGGTTCTTATAAATTAAGAGTCCTTAGGCTGGCATATCCCACATAGAGTGAAAGAGCCAAAGGCCATGCTTTGATTCCTGTAGAGTAGCTTTGCATGACTGACAATTCCAAATAATCTTTATATTTCCCTCCTCCCCTTTGCTGGAAGCCAACTTTGTTCTTATTGGCTTCCCCCTTGTAAACAGAGGGTTTTGTGAAATGTGACAAAGGGAATGTGACAATTAAATATTTTTGCTGTACTTTACGCTTTTACCTTCAAATAACTTCCAAAAACTCTGGGAGTGAGTTTAGGCTTTCAGGCCGCCGTTTACCTCAGCTGTCAGTTTGACAGGTGAGAAGCGATACAAGTCAGCAAAGCTCGCTTTCTCTGATGACAGTGTAGGGTATCCTGAAATTTTCTGTTGGCAAGCGCTGCTGTTGGCCTCTGTTAGTTGCGGTTAGCTAGCATTAGTGAAACTTACTTTGAAGTAGGTCTTGTTTATTTTGGACACCTGTTAAGCAAACTTTCACAAGATGTGATAATGTAATCAAACTGTTTATCTGAGGGAAAGTGAAATATTTTATTTTTTAGGACATGAGCCTAACATTAGCTGGCACAACTATAGCTTATAACTAGCTGTTGATTTTATTTTTTTTCTTTCATTTTTTATGCTAGTTTTTTATCAGTTGTGCGGAGATGGGGGGAGACAGGAGGGTCACATGTTTACTCTGCTGATAAGTAATGGCAACAATATCGATAATATATTTGCGGCTGATCTTTAGCAATGTTCATAAAACGTGATCAGGTGGAACGGCAATGTCCAGCCCGACCTACTCCTACAGTATGAATTGTTAATGGATTAATTCTAAGTTGAGAATGCATTAATTACACAATAATCTGTGTATATTTATAAGTAGAATATTCTTTTTATTTTTATTTATAAACTCTAAAACATTAGTGACTGTGAGCTTAATATGAGCTTCAGAACTATAACAGCATACATATGACAGAAAATAGGTAAAGCATAATAGGTTCTTTTGAAAGAAAACTTAAGGGATTGGAATTGGCCAGAATAGTCTCCAAATGCCTTTGTCATTCTCCCATAACTCCCCTGTCATTTGTCATCTCCCTCTTTCTGTCTTACTGTCCCATCATACCCCTCCTCCTCAAAATGTCCATGTCTGTCTTTTCTCTCGTCCTTTCTTTCCACCTCCTCATCTTTCGATCTCCCTGCCTCCTTCCTTCATTCTCTTGTTCCTCTTGTTTTTCTTTTTCTTGTGTTCGCTTTCAACAGAGGACGAGTCTGGAGCTTCTGCTGTGTATTCAGTAGGCGCACACACACTCGTACACACTAATGGGAAACAGATTGCCAGGCCTGTGAAGTGGAAGAAGATTGATTACCTGTATCTAGTTACTGAACACACATATGCGTGTGCGTGCAGTGAGGGTGGCGGAGGGCGCACGCTGGGTCGGTGTATTGAACCATCACAAGGGGAACGAAAATAGACCGTTACGGGCTGCTGTGTCACCCAGTCTGGACCGTGTGTGTGTGTGTGTGTGTGTGTGTTGTCTGCCGAATAATGCACCACAGTTCACTGCCATCAGACACCATTATTTCTGGCTGGCCGACTGTCTGCCAAAAAGTGATCTATAGTAGGGATGCCCCAGTCAGGTTTTAGCTTCGATCCTGATCCGAGTCATTGGTTACAGAGTATTTTTCTGTACAGAGTGCCAATTTAATTTTTATATGTTA
>VUQG01044594.1:0-15308 GCA_015106755.1 Etia nguti
AGAGACCCGATGTTTTGAAAAAATGCGTCTCAACTGCTCCGATACTCCTGACACATATGGGATCACTACAGGTTTTCGCTTGGGCAGCGGTTGTCCTTCTCTCCTGGATCGGCTGGAGCTTTCTTTAGATGCCTTTCCAGCTTTGACAAACGTCCAGCTGGGATAACCACATTTACTCAGGGCCTTCTTGATGTGCTGTTCTTCAGCCTCCCTGGCCGCTGTGTCAGTGGGGATGGTGTTCGCTCTGTGATGTAGCGTCCTAATGACACCCAGTTTGTGCTCCAGTGGATGATGAGAGTCAAACCTTAAATACTGATCCGTATGTGTAGGTTTACGGTACACGTCAGCTTTTAGAAGTCCCCCATTACTGATGGAAATCTCACAGTCTAAGAAAGCCAACCTGCAGTAATGCTAAGAAAAGGTGAAATCAGAT
This sequence comes from Etia nguti, assembly GCA_015106755.1. Taxonomy (NCBI): domain Eukaryota; kingdom Metazoa; phylum Chordata; class Actinopteri; order Cichliformes; family Cichlidae; genus Etia; species Etia nguti. The sequence goes on from VUQG01044594.1 coordinate 434, forward strand.
TTCACACACAGCTTCATAACAGATTGTAAATCTTAGAATCAGCTATAATCATTTTTTATAATAACAATGCTATTACTATTATTATTATTACTTCTATTATTGTCATTTTTTATGTTGCAGTTCATTTCTCTTTTAATAACAGTAGTACTGGCAAGTTTGAAGTCAATGGATGGATGCTGCCTTCGAGCGACTGAAAATGTGCTATATAGTTACTGTTATTAAGTTTTTTTAAAGGTTCTTTTTTCTGCCTTTTTAAAGATTTGAGAAAACAAAAGTAAAGCAATAATAGTCATTTTGTGTTGAGCATCTCAGATCTTTTTTTTTGTTATTATTTTCTGTGGACATGCCCTTATCAAGCCAACAGAACAGCTGTAACAACAATTTGCACTATTGCTTCTTCAGTTGGTTTCGATTTTTACTACAGTTCATCTGTAAAATGTTGAAAATGTTCACAGAGATAAGAAAAAAGATGATTATCTAAGTCTACTGCTAATGCTTGGGAGATTTGTACTCATTATCCTTTTATCTAATACATAATTAGATGGTGGATATAAATATGAAAACTGTTGAAAACAAATATTCAGACAAAGTAGTTTTTATTGGTTTCACCATGTCATGTGATTAGCCATAAGTTTTCATGTGATTGCATCAAACAATCAAAACCACTACTAAAAGTCTAACTAATGCATGTTTTGTTGCAGTCAACTTCACCTGATTCTCTCTTTACATACCTCTAGTTCTCTTCTTTCCTTTGTCATTGTCACCTTTGTCCACTATGTCCCTGCAGAGTTACTCACATTATCTTCCACTTTCCCCCCGCAGAGATACCATTGTCAGGCCAATAAAACATGTCTAACAACATTACTTATCATTATTACTGCTGGCTTTGAATTTGCCCACATTTTTTTTTGACGGCATTCACACAGATGAGATAAAAAAGAGATGATAATCTTTCTACCAAGAAAAATACAGGCTAACAAAAACTGTCAAGTCCCAGCATCTGCTGCCAAATACACCTGTGACAAAACTGGAATGAACAGTTCTGCACATGAGCAATGCATTTGCTTGGTTTAACAGTGTTGTTACTGACCAAATTAAACCAACAAACTCTGCACTTGGTAGTCGGTTATGCTATTGCACTTTACATGGGGTAAAGAGCTATGAGTACTGTGCATGAGGTACTAAGAGCGCTTCATTTGGTTGACTGAGAAATGATTCTACAATTAATTTAAATTCAGTAGAGATGTTTTGTTTTGGAGTTTTTCCGTTTAATATTTTTTTGGCCTTCGGGGTCAGAATCTGCTGTCAAATACAACTCTGACAATACTGGAATGGGCAGTTCTGCACATGTGCAATACTGGAAGATTACAACTGATTCCTTATTATCATTTGCTTAGTTTAACAGTGTTTTTAATGACTGAATTCAGCCAACAAACTTTGTGCTTGCTAATCAGTTGTTATGCTATTGTACTTTATAGCATGAGGTGCTAACAGTGCTTCATTTAGTTGACTGAGAAATGATTCTTTTTTTTGGCCTTGGGGGGTCATTTGATTTTTTGTTTTGATTGTTTTTTCTGTTTTCTTTGTATTATTGTAGGGTCTTTACCTTACAAAATAAAGTGCCTTAAGGCAACAGCTGTTGTGATCAAATTCAAGCTCCCGAGAAATGTAACTACATGTCAGATTGACACATACCACTATGACTTGAATGGCATGGAAAGCAGTCTTCTAGGGATAAAACGAGTTTCCAGTTCAAACATAAGGACAAAGATTTCCTGCTGAATTGTAAAGTTAAAGGCATTTCATTGGGCGAGGGCGAGTGTAAATTGTGTGTATAAATTTCACATCACTGGAAAGAGTTTTTTTGTCCATAGGAAAGTTTCCTTTTGTTTGTTTGAGCATACAAAGTGATTCTTTTGAATATTTTTCTCATACCATTTAGTTGTGTAAATGTGTTAATCAGAAAAAGTAGGGAGCTTTATGTGAGTCTCTGTCATTTGTGTTGAGTTTTAGATTTCTCAGCTCAAGCTAGTATTACTGGCTAGACTAACCGAAGGCCTATATCAACGACTGTAGAAAACATTGGCCTATATATAAGCAGTCTCAGCTTGATTCAGATGAGGGAGGAGAGGTGATGTAAGCTGTGTTACCTAGTCCATGTGCTTTTTGATTTTTGTCATGAGTCAATTTGGGTGAGTTTTGTTAAGTTTTACATATAATGGAGGTCACTGTAAATAAAGTGCTCATCTCTGGGAAAGTGGAACATCTGCTGAGTCTGCTTCCCTACCACCTTCCTTAAGACTCACTCGAGTCTTAAGGAAGGTGGTGCAAAGGTCCTTACACACCTTGATGTCAGCATGAAACTAATAAAAATAAAGGGACTATTCTGTGTGTGGTCAAATGGATCAACTCATCCTAATAACTCCTCTTTGCCTCATTGTTTAGCTTCTTTCTGTATCTTATCACCTTATCACAGTTCATTTGAATGCATTTTTTAGTGTTCATTAGTGTGCTGGCCTTCTTATTACCTGCAAGCGTCTGTATTTGTTTTGATGTTGGAAAAACAAGAACACAGTGGAGACTACCCAGAATGCATTGCGATTACTGCGCTCTTAAGAGTTATTATGCTTTAACATGTCGTCGGCCCTACTTATTTCTTCCCCGTAATATAAAGAATAGATTAGAGCATTTTCATTACAATTATAAAGCTATCTGATTTCTAGTTTGTTAAATCTATATAAAGATACTTCAGTAGACTGTGATGAATTAATTTTGTACTGCGCAAGGTCATTGTGATGTGTGTAGTTTATGTGTATATATTCATGTATAGTTGCCAGCAGGTTTAGTATATTCTGTGTACATGTTCGGACAAACTCAGACAAGTATTGACAAAAATTTATATTGTTTTGCATAGAATTCTGATGGTATTTGATCTATTTCTATAGTCTGTTTAAATCCGATGGTATTTCAACATCATTATAAGTACAGTCCTCAAATTCTAACCTTGCAAGTTCAACAAGAGCATTGTTAATTGCTGCAAGTGTCACGGTCCTGGGTCAGTGACCTAGTGTTTTGTGTCTGTTTAAGTTATATTCCCTGATTATGTATTATTGTTATTTATCTTGTTCCCAGTCACTCCTGTCTCTGTGCTCCATGTTTCCTTTGTTCAGTGTAAAGTCTGTTCATGTCATGTTTCCTGAGAGGGTTGCATTTCTTTCTTGTTGCCATGTTCTGCTTTTTTGCTTCACATAAACAGGATAACATAAATATCGTCATCTACCAGTGTTTACACCCAGAACTTTTCCAAATGAAAAACAATGGATACCCTAAGATGGATTTTTCATAGTGCATCTTTAAACAAATTTCTTTACATTTTCTTTGCAAGAATGGATGGAGTTTGGTAATGACTGGGTTATCTTATAAGTTATCCTATTCTCGTATGCATTATTGTTTATAAAATTGATCAAATAAATACATACAATGATAAAATAGTTGCTGGTGTTGCAAACTATTAAACTTTTTTTCAGTGGATGTAGCCACTGTGACACCTCTCGTGTTAGTAAAAACACAACTGCAAAATTTACCTGTTTTGCATCTTAGAGTTTTTAACTGGACATGACAAGTGAGGAGAGGATCTGAATGAGAAACTGAAAGATACAAATACAGCTTCTTGGGCAGCAAAATATAATTTCCATGTTAAAATATACCCTTTTTACCTTCCTTTGTGACTCTAAAGATGATCATATTTTACAAGATGACATCATGTTGTATTAAATAGAAAGAGAAACTATTTAGACCAGTAAACTCAAGAAAATGTTGACAGAGGTCATGGAGCAAGATGGCAGCAGCGTGTGACTTGTATACAGGTGGTGTCATAACATTTCTTATTTTCTTATTCATCTCATGCTGATCTTAATTATAGCATGAGGTTCATTTGGTTGTCTCATAAATGACTGTGTGATTGGTGTAAATTCAGTCCACACATACATTACTTGTCCACACAGGGATAAGCAGGTGGGAAGAAAGCTACTCAAGGAGTGATGGGTCACATCTACACAGAGTCATATTGTAATTGCTTCCAGTTCACGTCCAAAAGTTTGTATTTTAAAGCATTAATTCTGGTAAAAGTAAAACAATATTAAGTCAGTTTTTGTTGAGCATCTCAGATTTTTATTGTTATTTTCTGTGTACAGGCCATTATAGCCAACACAGCAGGGAGAACAACATTTGTACCATTGTTTCTTCAGTTGGTTTTCACTTTCACTACAGTTTAAAAAATGTTAAAAATTTTCACAGAGATAAAAAGAGATGATTGTCTTAGTCTGCTGCTAATGCTTGGGAGATTTGTGTCACGGTTCTGGGTCATTTTTACGCAGCATTTTCAGTTTCTTGTATTTTGGTATTTTTCTGTATTATGGTTTATGTTCTGATTCTTTAGTTGTGCTGTTTTGAATATTATATTCCTATGTTTCAGTTTTATTCTGGTTAAGACTTTAGTTCTTAGGTTTAGTACAGTGTCAAGTCTGTGCCTGTCATGTTTCCTGTTTTACTTTGAAGGTCCGTGTCTCATGTTAGTGTCTCCAGTGTTATTCTCCCCGGTGGTGTCATTATGATTCATTTGTGTCAGCTGTGTCCTCATGTGTCTCCACTGCCCCTGATCACCTCATGTGTGTATTTAAGTCCTCAGTCTTCCTGTGTTCAGTGTTGCATGGTCTGTGCTACACAATCCCATGTCAGGTCATAGTTTACTGACACAGCATATGTCATAGTTCAAGGCCTTAGTTGTCAGTATTTCTTAGTTTCTTTAGTTTTCATGTTTATCACCTGCTACCAGCCGAATAAAGGCTCGTTTTGGTTTTCAAGTTCCATCACCTCGCCTCTGTCTGCTCCTGGGTCCTCAACACACACCCACACATGGTCCACCTCCGTAGACCGTGACAATTTGTCCTTGTTATCGTTCTATGTAATACATAATTAGATGGTGGATATAAACATGAAAACAAATACAGTTTCAACAATAGTTTTCTAGTCTGCAGATTAGACACCATTAAAAACACACAATGGCTATATTTTAGACAAAGTTCAGTAGTTCTCATTGGTTTCACCAGGTTATGGGATTAGTCGTAAGGCGTGCCGTGGGTTTTCAAGTGATTGCATCAGACAATCAAATATCAGTAAGCAATGTTTTTTGGATGAAGAGAAACAAAAGACCAACGTTTTAGTTGCATTATAATTTTGCCCAACAGAGCTGTGTGATCTGTGTCCAAGATGTTGCATTTTAAAACATTTATTCTGTAAAAAGTGAAACAATCTTTGCATTTACATTTTGCATTCAGCTTCTCTGAAACACTTTTTTTCCCACACAGATACCATTGTCAGGCCAATAAAACATGTCTGACAAAATTATTTGTTGCTATTACTGCTGCTTTGAATTTGCCCACATTTTGTTTTGACGACATTCACACAGATAAAAAAGAGATGATAATCTTTCTACCAAGAAAAATACAGGCTAATAAAAACTGTCAATTCCCAGAATCTGCTGCCAAATACAACTCTGACAAAACTGGAATGGGCAGTTCTGCACATGAGCAATACTGGAAGATTACAACTCATTCCTCTCATTATCATTTGCTTAGTGTTGCTTTTGACTGAATTCAACCAACAAACTTTGTGCTTGCTAATCAGTTGTTATGCTATTGTACTTTATAGCATGAGGTGCCAACAGTGCTTCATTTGGTTGACTGAGAAATGATTCTTTTTCTTTGTTTTTTGGGGATGGGAATTAAAAGTTGCATTGCTGCTGTCTACACATGAACAAAATGGAAACCATTTATGGGGTAAAGTTTTTGTGCTTTTCAGCTTGGTACAAAGGAGCAACAAAGAACTAAGTTTGCAGTGCCAAAATTGCATGGCTCGAGTAGCATGTAGAAGATGGAAAAAGATCCTTTTAAAGAACATTTAAAAAATATCTTTTTCATGTGATTGCATCATTTTCATATTGTAAAGTTATAATTATAACACACTGAACTATTTTACTTACATGCAATTGGACTGGTGTACATCTAAGGTGTATAATGTAGCAACAGTGATCTTGGCTGTAGCTTAAGGGACACAAAAATCTTCATGCCTTTGATTTTTTTTAAAACAGCTTGTGAGCGGGTACCATCGGGCACAAAGAAGTCATTTTGGCTGCCTCTGACTGGTATCAACAAGGCAGAAAGACACTACGAGCTCCTGTACATGCTGCTGTAGTAGCACACAAAGTGTTGTAATGAAACATTGTGCCATAATAAATGGCATAAATCTACTTCATCACTGAATGACTTTTATATGTAAGATCACAGTAAAGTTTAGTGCAACTACTAAGGTAAAAAAAAAAAAAAAATTGTTAGTATCGCATTGGAATTTCTTTCCTTTTTATGCATTGGTCACATTGTTTATTAGTAATGCTTTTAGGTCACTGGTTTAGCATGTCTGGTTCACACCCTATTCACACAGGAAGCCTGGCACCAGGGCTGAGGAAGAATCCACAGGTAGTCGAGTCTTTTGTTTCTCTTTGAGAATGGGGGAGAGACAAGGGGATCCACCAATGTAAGAGGTGTCAAGGAAGTATGAACTCTTTCTTTGGGGGGAGACCAAAGGTGTAAACAAGTGTAATGCCTTTTGTTCTGTAGAAGGAATTTAAACCCAGGGCTGTGCTGGGCTTCGGAGATACTCTGCTGGTCAGTATCCCGATCCCTGCTGCTCTCTCTCACCAAGCTTGGTTTTGTTTTGTTTTTATTAAAGGATGTTAGCTACCGCTCACCGTTGTTATTAAATTAAAACTTCTATAACAGTATATTATTACAGTGCAAAATCAAACATCAACTAAATGTTCATGCAATGTAAGTGTGATAGCTGGAAAGTCATTTAAGCTCTTTGTCCTGTCTTCCTCCCCTGACCCCAACCGGTTGGAACAGCTGGTTGCCCGTTCCTTAGCTTGGTTTTGATGGAGGTTTCTTCCTGTTTTAAGAGAGTTTTTCCTGAGAAATGTAACTGATTGACTTGAATGGCATTGGAAGTTGTCAAATAGGGATAAAACAAGTTTCTGGTTAAAATATAAGGATGTAGATTTTCTGCTGAAATCAAAATTATGCTTAAATAAAGCTTAACTGGTGCATTGCATTGGGAATGCTGCAGCACGAGTGTGTGATCATCACCATTTTAATGACATCCCAACACTGAAGCTCAGAAATATACAGATAAACAGAAGATGTTACAACTGTTTGTGGGGAAAAAAACACTCGCCAATGTCTTTGCTTCTGGTTTTGACGGCTTCAGCATTTATGTGTGTGGTATTGTCTTAGTGGCCACACCTATCGTTCAAGAAAATACCAAAAACGGTTGGGTATAAATAGAAGTAACTGAGAGACAATGTTGCAGGGCCAAGATGTATTTGGATGTATTTTTCAGTGTTCAATAGCAAATGTGACCAAAGAGTCTCTTTGTTTTCAGTCACAATACAAAAGCACAAGGGTTTTGAATGAGGTTTGAATGAGTTTTGAGATCTGTACTTTGGGCATCTCCATAAGGAATGACAAGTTGCAAAAAATTGTACAGTAAAGGTTATTGTTTAATAACACATAAGTAGAAATACTTTCATGGTTTCAAAACTAATAAGTATATAATATAATAAAATACAGACTCCAACTATTTTATAAAGAAAAATTCATTGCTAATATTCTGGAATATAGAAAGAAAAGTAAGACACTAATATAGAGTCTAGGGTTATTTATATTTATTGTTTTATATAATATTATATTATATTACTTACATATTTTTCTAAGACATTTATCCTGACTGGACAATTAAAGATAATGGTTTGCAAAAGTAGTTTGATTGCTGTTTGAATTCCATCAAAACAAAAACAAGATCTGAAGAGATTATGATTCAGATTTTTACTAAAGAATAGAAAAATCATTCATTTTATCTGTGCCTACAAAACAACAAAGGCCCAGGATTTAGGCTAAAAAAGATAAGAGGATTTTTGCTTTTTAAAAGTCCTGTGAAACATGAATTATTTGGGGGGGCTTCACAGTTCTTTTTTCTTTCTACGTCATGGTTGTGCCATATGGATAAAAATCCATTAAAAAAAGCCTGTGTGAACACAACCCGCTGTGACTCTTCATTGTTTTCATAACTATAAATCATCCATCAATGTATGCCCTAGCAGTGTTAAAATACTGTAAATGTGGTTTCTCTTATGTATTTATTTTAGAGAGAGAGAGAGAGTCAATGGGAAGTGACATCATAGCTGGCTACCCTAGGAGGAAATTTCACTGCATTCAGTTCTTTATAATTTTTTGTGTCTTTTGTATAATTGTACAGGTTTTGGTAAAACATTTATGCTGGGGTTTTTTGCAGCTGACTAAAGTTTCACTGATCAGTGTCTATTATTTTTATGCTGTACAGACTGATTCAGACTTGATTCATTTAAAAAGCAGCTGAAGACATTTTCATACAGACAACCTTTCAACTAATTTGTTGTTTTTATATTGTATTTTATTGTTTTACATTGTTATTAGTTATATTTTCATTCTCTTTAATTTTCATTCTTTGTATTGTGAAGCTCTTTGTGATTTTTATTTGTGAAAAGTGCTATATAAATAAATTTTACTTTACATACAGTATAATGAGTAAGTAAAACACATTAAATGAATACATGTCATTTTCAAATAATTGTAGTCAACGAAGAAGTAATTCTTGATTCTTATGTTTTCTTCACCAGGCAAAAATCCAAAATCCAAATACAGGAGTCGCCCTTTCCTGGCCATGAGGCAGAATGCAAGTTTAAGGCACTTCCACATTGGATTCATTTATTGGCTTTGAATATAAAAATAATTTAACCATCTAATTGCTTTTTAAAAAATATATGTTTTAATCATTAACCTTATCTAGATGACAGAATTCATACAGAAAATTTGAAAAGACAATTATTAACCTGTTAAGCCCCAAAAAGCTTATTGAGCTTCCTGCTCGAAAATGACATGCCCAGAATGAATGGAGTATTTCTCTGCAACTCTGTGTCAATAATCTTGGTGTGAGATTCCATCAGAGGGGCAAATATTGCAGCAGACGTTACTGTTTCAGAGTTACTGTGGCTGGAACACAGAAAAAAGAAGATTTTTTGCTTGCCTAATTAATTTGTATTTTATTTTATTTTTTGCATACAATCCTTTTAAAAATGTGCTTTAGTTCACGTTGTAATCCAGAAATTCAGTTATCAACATATAAACATCATCTGTACAAAGATCTATGCTTCTACAGTGAAAAATAATAGCACTTTCAATAAATAAATATTCAGGCGTTTCCAGCTTGAATAGTTTGGTGGTTTTTCCATAATGTTTTACTGAAACTTTCACATCCCCGTTTTTTGGGGGAGGGAAGTTTAGCCAAAACTTCGAAATGTTTAAGTGAAAGTCAAATTTATTTATTTAGCACATTTAAAACAACAACTGACCAGAGTGCTGTACATTTGATCAAATGATCAAAAGAGATAAAAACATAGAAATACATAACAACAGTTAAGAAAATGAGAATGATTTGAGTAAGAAATAGGACAAATAAAAGTGTAAAAAGCTATATTAACTAACCATAGCAGTTATTGAAATTTTTTTAAAAGGGAAAAATGTCTTTGAGTAGCTCTGAAACAGAAAATTTGAAACATGACTGAAGAACCAAATACAGCAACTGCTCAAATACCAAGTTGAAGCTGTCTCTTCAAGCAAGACACCAAAGTTTAAAAGCCCATATTCAGTCAGGTAAGTGACCTTTAACTGTTCTTTGAATTGCTGTAACATCTCATCCAATAAGTTCATGCTGTATTCGTGATGACTGTATGTTGGCATATTGGCACTGAACAGCAGATATTTGAGCTGCCCATGCCCATCATTTCTAAGAACATGACAAAAACCTACTTATTCTTGTTAGCTTCCAGTTCTAATTGACCAGGGTTCCTGGGCATTTATTATGGAAACACAGTTTTATTGATTGGGTTATACAAGCTATACACAACACATAAGTCACATAATAAGGTTATACCTCATTATGTCAGTAGATGATGCTCTTGTACTGCTGTGGAACTACCGGAGAGACTATCCGGTCTATAAGTGATGACGTATGAACTCCGCTTCCGGGTCCCAACTGCTCTGGGATTATTAAGGCTGATAGACACTATCTTGGTTAGCTGTTGCCTCTAAACATATCAATCACTATACTGCTCACTAACAGTTAATATTGATTATTTACTGTTATTTATGCATAGATTGCTGCTGTGGTTTCTCTGCTGTGTTGTTTTGAACCAGATTTTCACTGTTGTTTTTTTCCTTTCTCCCCTCTCTCTCTCTCTCTCTCTCTCCCTCTTCTTCTCTATTTTTCTCTTCTGTTCCTTCTAGTAACTTTCTCCCCAACTTGTCTTTTTTTCTCATTTTCTTGTTTGTCCCCTGTCTTGTCCATTTTGATTGTAATAATGAAAAATGTAAAAAAAAAAAATTTAAATAAAATCCTAATAAAAATCTAATAAAATATAACTGAGCCGTAATGGTCCATTAAGACCTTAAACTTACAGATAACGTAACAGATGATGATCAGATGACCTTTGGAATCAGTTTGATTAGAAACTGTTTTGTGTGCTTGTTGATATTTATTGAGCTGTTGACAAGTTACATTTCAAATTAGCTGCCACTCTTTATTCCATTTATACTTGCTCCTCTCCGGTAGCATTATCAAGATGCTGAAATACCATGACTCCAACTTTACATCTGCATCGTGAACAAATCTCAGGGAGAACAAGAAACAGGAATGTGTTGAAGGTGTACTGTATATGTGTGCTCAAAAGAAAAACAAATTATAACTACTTAGAACCGCAGAGGACATCATTTTGACTTCATAGAAATTACTGTAAAAGAACTACAGTGACACTACATGCTGCTGTAACATGAGACAGAGCCAGCTAGACGTGATTGATAAATAAATATATAGGACACTGTAAGTAAATAAAAAATGAATAATTACTGCCAGGCTGAGGATGGGATTTGGGATGGGCAGAGAGGGGGAGTGTATGACCAAACATGGGGAGAACTGGGCTCGCTGATGGCTGAGCAGCAGGGGGACCGTAGCTGAACCGAACTGAGTCCAGAATGTGGAAAGCTAATCTGAGCAAATAAAGTGAAACTTGCCTCAAAAGTGTTACAAGTGCATATGATATGAATCACAATCATTCAATAAGATTTATAAATATATATAAATTATATATACATACATATACATATAATTTTTATATATTATAATTCTAAATTTAGAAATGTGATTGCATTGCAGTGATTTGTGTATAACTTTATAAGTTTATGGTATCTGACAGTGTTTCAGAGTCATTCTGTTTGCAAGAGCATAAAATTGAAATACAATGATACATAAATATAAATGCTAAATTAAAATGATGCATGTTTTAATCGATAAACTTGTTTAGATACCATAAGTTCCTTCACACAACATTTGAGAAAATTTCCACCAAGTTGTATCAGAATTGACCAAAACCCCCAGTGTTTGACAACTTTTTAATCATTTCACTTCCCAGAATGATTTAAAAAAATATTTGATTTGTTAATAAAAATCACTTAAGCAACACCTTTCCAGTCCACAGATTGTCCAAGGTCACTTTAAAATGAATTAAATAATAAAATTGGTTGAAATAAATTACTATTTCATCTATTATGTATTTACTAATAGTCTAATATACAAGAAAGCCCAACATTTTATTATATTTTCGTCTGTTTAGTTTAGAACAATTTAATTTAATTTTTAAAGTTACCAGAAACTCAAGCTTTTCCTAAATGTATCAGAGTAAAATGTATGTTATTCAACTCAGACTTCTAAAATGTTATGAAGACAGCGTACTCAGGTAAAGGTTTGTAGTTCAAGTTTGTATTTAAGTACAACACTTGAGTAAATGTATTGAATTACATTCCACTTCCAACAAACAGATGGAGCAACACAACAAGAACATAGAGGAAGGTGAAGGGAGCGAAGTGGATCAGATTTTCACTGTTGCTAAACCCACTCCCATATGTGGTTGTAAGGAAAGGGAAAAAGGTAGGAAAACTGTCAGGGAGTATAGTATTAAAAGAAGTAGGGACGGTTGTAGGTGGTGATGTTGGGCAGGTGAAGTTTAAGTCACTGTCAGTTCCCGGGGAGGAGAAGGCAACAAAGCCAGGTGGTGTCCCGGTGACGGTGTCACTGATCCATTTCTGGTATTGGGACACACGAGTGTAGATTGAGGGTCCACCACAAGAACTATAACTAGTAATTCCAATCTGGACCCAGGCTGATCCTGCCTTCCTCATGAGTGGTTCCCCTTCATCTCCCTGTGAAAAGATATTCATGAAAATTGTGAGAACAATTCAGTAACTTTTAGAAGAGGATCTGTCTCAGTAATATCTATCCTGCTGAAGCATTAGCATCATCAACTTTAAACTGACCTGTTATTTTTACTTCTAAATGGGAGCCATCAGAAAATTAATTTCAGCTTCATTTGACATCTGAGCTTTTATTCCATTACTGGGTTTATGGTGTAACTGGCCTTCATTACCACATATACAGGAAACAAGATGAAACAGCCAGCTTACATCAAAATTAAAGGCTTCCAGGAGTGTGAGCCATGCCTACAAGCTGTACTGAGACAGCGAGAAAGCTACTGACCAATGTAATAAATAACAACAAGCTGCTTCCAGTGCTCAGACTTTAAGGTGAAGCACTATAGAATGAAATGATGATCATAACTTTGAGTTTATATAAAACTTTTAGGTAATATCTATGCAATGTTGATCGCTGACCTAAAAACATAAAATAAATAAAACAAAGTGTAAGTAAAAGTAATCCATCACACAACATGGACCCTTCCATCCTACTTTGGACCAGGTGCAGTAATGTTATCTGTAATCTTTGGGAACCAGTAGTAGTAGTTGTAGTCTCCAAAGTAGCTTCTGCACTCGTTGTTTCCCAACATTGGTACATTAATAATGTTGGGAAATCGATAACCTAATTGGACAGAAAAAGGTAAAACTTTTTAAGGAATCCATCATTAGTAATATTAAATAAATAATTAAGTAAGTATTTTGTAACTTAATATCATCATAACCAAAACCGGTGACCCAGCTGCTGGTCCCATTGTAGAAAGTGCTGTTTTCTGAGGCTCAGCAGATCGGCTGAATGTAGTCCATGAAATTCACAAGAGCCGACAGCTTCAGAAGACAAATGTTATTATCATATCTAGACTAGTTGCAGGAGTAATAGTAGGAACAGCAGTTGGGACATTGAGAATGGCAGACAATGTTTTCCACTTTCTGAGTCACATCATTTGGATTTAAATCTGACTGGCTGTAGCGTCCCAGATTTTTTTTAAAGACGGTAACTAGACTGGTACTTTGTATTCAATATGAGTACTTTCTACTACAAGTTTCATTCACCCAGTCACTCACACATACACATAATGCTTTTATCTATCAACTTTTTATCTAACATTCACACAGACACAAACTAATTGTAAACAGTTACCGTCATGAACTACACTTTACTGTTACTATTAGCATTATCATCATCATCATCATCTACACCAAAAATGTAAACTTTCAAAAGTTCAACATCACTCACGATGGTAATCACCGAGCAGCTGTCAGAACCCACACTGATTATATGATTAGTGAACCTCCACACTAATTATATTCATAAGGTCCATAAATTAATACAAAGACCTGCCAGGGCCAACTTCCTGGTGTTGCATCTTGACCTCCCATGATTCTGCTGTTTTTAACAGTTCTGCCACAGGCTGACAGATGAAGAGAGACAACAGTTAAACAGTGAGTGCACTGATCAGCCACAACATTAAAACCACTCAGAGGGGACCAATAATGTTAATCATTTCTGACAACATAAGCTCGATCTAAAGATACTAACTTATCTAGCTATACACTGACTGCTTTTTAGCTTTAGAGTTTAAAGGAAAACTTCAAACTTGAAGAAGTTGTTAAAAGGTTTTTGCTTACCAGGCTGTTGTGAATAACAACCTGAAAATTACAAGATAAAGATAAATGTTTTAAACAAAACAGCAGGAGGTGCCTTGCATCTGTGAAAAAAGGAAATACTTCAAAGTAAGAAGTAATTTCTTAATACTGAAAAATAAAGCTACTTTGTTTTGTAAAACCTTTGAAATTTTGACATTGAAGTTGAGTTTACATATTTTTAAATGAAAAACAGCATTTTATAAACTTTGTCCCTTGCCAAGTCAAACTGATTTTGATGATGTTGTTCATTTTGCCAGGAAACCTTAAACCCGGAGTTAATGATCAAACAATTCCCCAGTCACAGTCTCCCAGTTCACTTAAAAATTGATAATGTTAATTAGTAATGTTTCACTAGACTTATGTTAGTTTATCCAGTAAATGCAATCAGTATTGCACTAAATCAGTTTATTTGAAATTCAATTAAATTCAATTTTATTTATACAGCGCCAAATCATAACGACAGTCGCCTCAAGGCGCTTTATATTGTAAAAATACATACAGAGAAAAACACAACAATCATATGACCCCCTATGAGCAAGCACTTTGGCGACAGTGGGAAGGAAAAACTCCCTTTTAACAGGAAGAAACTTCTGGCAAAACCAGGCTCAGGGAGGGGCAGCCATCTGCTGCGACCGGTTGGGGTGAGAGAAGGAAAACAGGATAAAGACATGCTGTGGAAGAGAGACAGAGATTAATAACAGGTATGATTCAATGCAGAGAGGACTATTAACAGAAAGTGAGTGAGAAAGGTGACTGGAAAGGAAAAACTCAATGCATCA
>VUQG01044596.1:0-14765 GCA_015106755.1 Etia nguti
TCCCCCACAGTGTCACCAGCAAAGCAACCCCACACCATCACACCTCCTCCTCCATGCTTCACAGTGGGAACCATGCATGTAGACACCATCCGTTCACCTTTTCTGTGTCACACAAACACACGGCAGGTGGAACCAAAGATCTCAGATTTGGACTCATCAAACCAAAGCACACATTTCCACAGGTCTAATGTCCATTCCTTGTGTTTCTTGGCCCAAACAAATCTCTTCTACTTGTTGCTTTTCCTTAGTCGTGGTTTCTTAGCAGCTATTTGACCATAAAGGCCTGATTCACACAGTCTCCTCTGAAGAGTTGATGTAGAGATGTGTCTGCTACTGGAACTCTGTGTGGCATTTTTCCTGGTTGCTGTTAACTTGGTATTTCTGAGGCTGGTGACTCGGATGAATTTATCCTCAGCAGCAGAGGTGACTCTTGGTCGTCCTTTCCTGGGGCGGTCCTCATGTGAGCCAGTTTCATCGTAGCGTTTGATGGTTTTTGTGACTGCACTTGGGGACACATTCAAAGTTTTAGCAATTTTCCGGACTGACTGACCTTCAGTTCCTAAAGTAATGACGGGTTGTAGTTTCTCTTTACTTAGCTGACTGGTTCTTGCTGTAATATGAATTTTAACAGTTGTCAAATAGGGCTGTCAGCTGTGTACCAACCTGACTTCTGCACAACAAAACTGATGGTCCCAACACCATTAAGAAGGCAAGAAACCCCACAAATGAACCCTCACAGTCAAACCTGTGAAGAGAAACCATCTCAGGTGACTACATCATGAAGCTCAATGAGAGAGGGCCAAGGGTTTGCAGTGCTGTCAACAAAACAAATGGAGGCTACTTTCAGGAATCTAAAAAATAAAACATATTCAGAGATGTTTTTTTCTTTGCTTCAGTATGTATAGACAATGTAGAAAGTAGTAAAATTTAAAAAACAAACAAAACAACAACATTCAATGAGAAGGTGTGTCAAAACTTTTAACTGGTAGTGTATGTCCACAGATACCAATGCTAGTTCATTCTTGTTATTTATATGATTTCTTCCAGGTGTTGTCCAGAGGAGCTGTCACCATGCAAGGACAAAAACAGGTTGAAGTGCAAGATAGATCAGGTAAAATTACCATATTTCCACATATGCCGCAGCCAAGCATTGACTTCGGTCTGTTTTGTTGATCCGTGGATGAATGTATGGACCTCTGTTTCAGTGAATGAGGGTCAGGTATCCTTTAAATTGAGAGTGTCTCCTGAGATGGCACCAGAGTTCCAGGTTGTGGCTTATGCCGTCCTGCCAAGTGATGATGTAATTGCCCACAGTGCTGACTTTTCTACTGACAAATGCTTCAGCAACAAGGTGAGTGTAATTCTAGAGATGTGGTTTGTGTTTGGTGTAATTTGTCTGCAGTCATGCCAGTCAACTTCAGTTGGCTAAATCATGTGAGAATTTATAGCATGAGTGACTGGTAAATGGACTGGTTGTTACATAGCTGTTTTCTACTCTACCTGAGGACTCAAAGCACTTTATACAACTTCATTCACCCACTCACTCCCACTTATACAAGCACTTTTTTCAATGATCGTACAAGTCTAACACTGACACACATTGATACAGTGTGCAACTTGGGGTACAGCCACTCCATTGGGACTCGTGATTTGTCACTCACCACAATGAAGCAGCACATTTAGCCAGCAGTGAGTGGGGAGTTATCACAGTAACTAAACTTCTACAACCTCGTTAAGTAAACTTGATGGTCTAGTGTTTTGTGTGCAACACGTTCTCATCCCAAAACGTAACACACAGCGCCATGTGACAAATCGTTGGTATGTTACGCTTTCGGCCGCCCAACTGGTCTGTATGTTATGCATTCGGAAACATGAGAACTGTTTGGAATGAAGCTACACGTGTACATTTATTTTACTTTCTCATCATTAATCGCTTTGGAAAACGCTATCTAATACGGTTAAGATTGTGGTTAAGGTTAGGGATAAGGTTATGGTTAAGGCTGGAATACACACGTCATTCTATTGGATTCCATCCACAATTCGGTGCGTATCATAGGGACGTGTTCCTATGGGACCCCTCGCGATGTGACAAATCCTCGGTAAGTTATGCGTTGGGAATGAGAATGGTCTCTTTGTGTGTGTCAGGTGTCATTGGAATTTTCCCCGTCTTCAGCTGTCCCAGGCGAAGAGACCAACATGCAGGTGACGGCCCTGCCACATTCTCTGTGTGGTGTGAGTGCCATCGACAAGAGCGTTCTCATCAAGGAGCCTGGGAAGACTCTGGATGCAGATAAGGTAACTGCTGATATCAACACCAGTTAGATGGACACATCCCTTATTTTCAGAGCCCGTAGTGTCGTGAGTTACCAACAGCTCACGCCTTCGCTCTGGTACTTGTGCCCTGATAAGTACTCCTTCTTTGTCTTTGGGCAGTCATACATTCAACTGTATTAAACAGTCAAATGCTGAGTTTGTCTTAAAGAATACTCCTATAAAAATAATACAAGGTTACATATGCATGTGTCTGTGATGACAGTCTTTCTAGTGCATAAAAGTACCACTGTGACAGATTAAATTTATGTTTCAGGATCATTTGTTGCTCGTGTTGTTGCAGACAGCAATATTTGAATCTTTCAAATGAATTCCTTTGGGGCAAATTAATATTTCAGCATGGAGATAAATCTAGGATCATGACTTTTTTTTTTTAGCAAATAATTCAACCATGCAACAATCTGTAAGTGTATCACCTGCCAGACAGTGTCTGCTTTAACTGAGAAGAATTTAATTTTGCATCAAAACTGCTCAAATACATTAGTATTTGTTGATGTTAAACATACAGCAACTTGGAAAAAGTGAGACTTATTGAGGTAAAGGAGCTACTGAGACAGTTTCAAATGGAGAAGACTTATTGTAGCTATATAAGTCACTAAGAACGATGTGCAGGTTATAGTGAAATTGTAGAACTTCTGTAAGTTTTTTTAAACAGATACCTCAACTATAACACCTCATACCTGCGGACACTTACGGCTAACTTGATCATTTGTACTTATTTATTTTTTAAGAACTCTTCTTAGATAATCTAACAATTGATTTGAACCTAATCTGTACTCGTATTTACACAGTACTGCATTTAAGAGTTTAACAAATATGTGGCCCAAATGTGACCAGGCAGGCAGGCAAAAAACGTTTGGAGATTTTGTTGAACTGTACTTTTCTTTTCAGATATTTGACTTGCTCCCACTCAAGAAATCCTCATATATCCCATATGAGGTTGAAGATGCTGCAGAATGCCTAAATGTGAGACCAAAAAGATATGTGTTGCCGTACCCCAGTCAAGAGCAAAATGACGCCTATGCAGTTTTCCAGGTAAAATACATGTATACCTGTGAATCAGTCAAACATAATATAAATGCAATGGTTTTTGTTTTCGCACCAGTTTTTGCTGATCTTTGTGTGTTCCTGAAATATCTAGAAAGTCGGACTGAAGATGGCAACAAACTTGCTTTTTCGATTGCCTTCATGCCTCAAGTTCAAAGGAAAAGTATACCATGATGGCCCTCATGTCTACTATGGTAAATCATTCGCTTGTTGTGTTTGGTTTGTATTTACCAGAGAGAAAACAGGTAATTATTTTCTTTTTTTTTCTTTAGCTAGGGGTCCGGAGTACAGTCCCCGGGTTAGAACTAATTCTATTCAGCTAAATAGTCCTGGTATGGGATCTGCTGGGCGTCTTCCTCCTGAAGCTCCACCAATAGAGACAGTTCGCTCTTTCTTCCCTGAGACTTGGATCTGGGATCTGGTGGAAGTTGGGTAAGTATCTCTGTGAAGAGATCTGATGCATATTAAATTTTAAAAAAGTATATAAGAGTACATTTAGAAACCCAGAGGACATGTGAACTTTCTGCTGTCTCCTTGCACACATGAATAACATGAAAATAAAAGTCAGTGTTCAAGAATGCAACATATATAAGAAATTCGCACTGCAGGATGTAACTATATTATTTTACAAGTAATTTACACACATATTGACATGTTTTTTTATGTCATAGAATATGTTTGTGTGTATCTGCTTATTCAGAGACAATGGAAAAAGGGACGTTTCCCTCACTGTCCCAGACACCATCACCACCTGGGAGACAGAGGCTTTCTGTTTGTCCTCTCAGGGTTTTGGTTTGGCTCCTCATAAAGAAATGAAAGTCTTCCAACCTTTCTTCCTTGAACTCACCATGCCCTACTCCATCATCCGGGGGGAGCACTTTGAACTGAAGGCGACTGTCTTTAACTACCTGACCAGCTGCATCATGGTAATGGATGTTTAAAGTGTTTAAATACATTTCTCTTCATAGCCAAGGAAAGCCATACTTAAAACATTACTTTTTAAGCAAAACTTATATCGTATATATTAAAATATAATAGAAAATATTTTTTTTCTTTGGCAATATAATCATACAGGATACAGGCCTTTCTTAAAGGGCCACTGCTCACCGACACCTACAAGCTCACATGCAAGCACTGACAACAGGATTGCCCAATCACATGTCTTTACACAGCCAACCCTCCTCTACCTTTCTTTGTGTGCTCATGCACTTTGTAGAACAGAGTTTAGTGTGGAAGCTGTAAGGAAATAGATGGAGGGAAACAATTAGGAAGGGCGTGATTAAAGTATTCAAGTAAAATAAATGGCTACTTTGATCATGACTTCATGAAAGCAAACCTGTGAAGTATGCATTAATCTAGATGCTTAAAAAATGTGTTCACATTTGAACTCTGTTTTAAATGTAGCCGTGAGATTGTTGAACTAGTTTAAGATATAATGTCTGTGTTCCTTGCACAGGTTACTGTCACTCCTGGGCCGTCCTCAGATTACACCCTCACACCTCTCTCTGGTGATCTGTACACATCCTGTTTGTGTGCCAACCAGCGCAAGACCCTCAGGTGGACCATGATCCCAACAAGCTTAGGTGAGAATCAGGCTTTGGTCCTCCACACTGCCAGGAAACGACTGTGTGGCAGACTGAGTACGACCCAAGTGCAGGACTCAGAAGGCAGGAAGTGAACTCTCAGGAAGTGACTTAAAAGCAGCTTTTAGAAAAAAGAATCCATATAAGATAGCTAAGTAGAATAAATTAAGATTAAAACAATTTAAAAAAAATTATATTTCAGCAGTATTTCTCATATACTGTTTTTATAAGTTATGCAAAAAATATAATTATCAAGATAAAATGAAAGAATCTGAGATCCAAAAAGTTAAATTCATGGAATTTAGAATGCTGTATGTGCATTAGACAACAGTGAGTATGCAGTATAGAGCCAGGACATGTAGACAGTCGTATTCAGTTGGTAAACCAAGAATATAAACCCTGTGTTTAGAAGGCTAAACATGGGGGTTGTAGGGAGTGGGGCAGAACTTCTATACCTCCAGTCTGAGGGTAGCAGCTGCCTCCATTCTCATGCTTTACTTAATGCAGCTGTCTTAGCTAATTATAAGTCATTTTGTGACCTTCCTTTCAATTCTCATCAATTATTTACACTATGCATGCTTCCCTTGGACAGTCTCGTCAGAAAAGACTGCTTGCAGTTTCATTGTCATACAAATTATTTAGATCTTAATTAGTTAGTGAAGTCAGATGCAACAAATGATGTATTATTGTAGGGTCTACCTTACAATATAAAGCACCTTGAGGCGACTGTTGTTGTGATATGGCGCTATATAAATAATATAAATAAATGTATAAATAAAATTGAATTGAATGAGTTAGTTAGCTACAGGCATGTCTTAAGGATGACCTGCAGTTTTCTACTTCTAAATTCAGCCAAACTGACATTATTGTATGTGGTCCTAAGGTGTCAGAAGCATCTTTTTATGATTTACATGACTTTGGCCTCCAGCAGGACTCTGAGCAACCCTGAAATCATTTTGGACAATTTTTTTTCCAGCTCATGTTTTTCACGCCTGATGCAGAAAGATTTTCAGTTATATTTTATCTTACCTTCGATTTAGAACCAACATTAAATCTAGAAATCTAGATTTAGAGCTAGTTTGATCATAGTTACACATTCAAACAGAACTATCTAGGGCTGTGCGATATGACCAAAATCTAAGACATCTATCATCCCGACAACGATGTAAATCACAAAAATTTAAAATTTTCCGTAAATTCTGTGAATCTCGGGCAGCTCGACTTGCATGAAGTGTTTCCAGCTGGGCGTCGTGTACCTGGAGTCGAGTGTTTTAATCGATGCATGAAACGATACATTTTTAGACATAAGTTGTAACGGCCGCCGTTTCCTTTGTGAGTATTTATTACACCGCGTGTTGCGGGGAAAAGCCTGTTCTAATGTTTGAGTCTGAGGTTCATTTTTTAGCACCTGACGGCTCTTTTTTGCTTCTCATCCGTAAATAGTCTGCATACTCTTTCACGGGATTCAGTTTATTTTGAAAAGTCTCAACAGGATCTTGAGCTTTATTGTGAAAGGTTTATGTGCAAAACAAACAAGCGGACGGCGGAGCCACGCGGTGGTTTTACCGTTGTCGTAAAAACAGTCGCTTGTCCCTCCGTATTGTGGTTATATTAAATATAAGAGAAAGAGAGTTTAAGAACTTTAAGAAATTCATATAGCCACTACAGTGACCATCAAAACCATAACATTTTTTTTGCCGTAAACAGTTTATTTTGCAACACCATGAAACAAACGATAGCATGATATGAAACAATAGATATTTTTATATCGTCATCCGATATATATCCTTATATCGAACAGCCTTAGAACTATCTCCTTTTGTCCCAAAACATTTCCTTCTAGTTTCTACAAAATCTGTAAAATAAACTCAGTAACCTTTATTTTCTGGAGAGATATTAAAGGATAAAGAAAGGTGACCTATGCTGCTGTTTTTAGGGGCTGTGAATGTGACTGTATCTGCTGAGGCGGTGGCGTCCCATGTCTCATGTGATAATGAGATTGTGAGCGTACCAGACAGAGGTCGCATCGACGTGGTCACAAAATCTCTCATAGTAAAGGTCAGTGCCATAAATACAAGACGAGAAAAACATTTTTAATTTTTACTTGTAAAATTGAAACTGTTACTCATTTTAAAGATAATTTTCCACATCCTCTTCCTCAGGCTGAGGGAACTGAGATGACAAAGACGTACAACTGGCTTCTTTGTCCAAAAGGTCGGTGTGATTTCCATCAGCAAAACCAGTTAAACATTTTAAATAAAGAAATGACCTAAATGCTCAAAGTTAGCAGTGGCTAGCATTAGCATTGTGTACATAAAATGTTAATAAAAAAAATTTCATCCATTACCTTCACAAAATGTAATGATACGTGCTGAAGATCAGGCTACCTGGTGACTTTGTATACTTTTGTCTGTACACAGGAAACACGCTGACAGAGGAAACAGAGATACATCTGCCTGAGAATGTGATTGAAGGATCTGCCCGCACTTCTGTATCAGTCCTGGGTAAACCTCATGATTTCATCTGAATGCATTTTGATTTAGCCAAACAAAGATATGGCAAGCTAAAGCTTTGTTAAAAAGGTAAAATAGTAAATTACTAAAACAATAGAAAATAAAACTGGGCTTTTTGAAACATCATGTTCAAGTAAAAGTAAAAACTGCTTTCAAATTTTAAATGATGATTTCATTTATTAAAAGAAAAAAAACTACCCACATCATCCTGGCCTTATGTGAAAAATAAATTGACCCCAAAAATCAAAAAGATAGTTGTGCCACCCTTTGCAGGAAGAACTACATACTAGCTTTTGTGATAAGTGTCAATGCGTTTTTTGAAACACTCTGGAAGAATTTTGGCCCCTCTTCTTTGCACAACTGTTTGAATTCAGTCACACCAGAGGGTTTTCGAGCATAATCGGTCTTGTGATGCCAAATCATGTCAGTAGGATTTAAGTCCAGATTTTGACTGGGCCACTCCAAACATTGGGTTTTTTTTCTTAGTCATTCAGAGGTGGACTTTCTGGTGTTCTGGATCCATCTGCATAACCCAAGTGTGTTTGAGATTCAAGGCACAAACTTTTAGCAGGACATTCTCCTGAAAGATTTTCTGATAGAGAGCTCTCCCCTCCGGGTCCTGGCATGCTATTGAAATGGCAGAGGCATGATTTGACAGTGGGCACCAGGTGCCTTAACCAGACTCCCCCGGCGCTGCCCCCTGAACCCAATGCCCCACCCCTCCCCTGCAGCTGAGCCACAGACCTCACTACACCACAGCCCCAGAGCATGACACTACTACCACCAATGTTGGTTTGATGTTCTTTTTATGAAATGATGCATCACTTTTATGCCAGATGCAACAAGACTCAAAGCTTTTTTTCTCTTCAGTCCACAGAATATTCTCCCAAATATCTTGTGGACCATCGAGATGTTTTTTTGGCAAATGTGAGATAAGTGTTTGTTCTGTTTGGTCAGCAGTGGTTTTGTCCATGAATGCTGTTTTTGCCCAGTCTTCTTCTTATTGTTGAATCATGGACTCTGACCTTTACAGAGGAAAGTAAGGCCTTCAGTTCTGGGTGTCGTTGGGATTCGTTTGACTTTTTTGATGAGTTGTCGATGTGCTAATGGAGTAATTTGGGCCACATCTGGGAAGGTTCACCACTTTTCAGGTTTTCTCAGTTTGTTGATAATGGGTCCCAACATGGTTCATCGGTAGCTGTAGAAATTGTTTTGTAACCCTGTCCAAAACGATAAATCTCAAGACTCGATTTCTCGTCTGTTTTTGAATTTCTTTAGATCATGTCAATTATGTGTTTCTTTTTGACATCTTTTAGCCTACTTCACTTTGTCAAACAGACTGTACTTGAGTGATTTCTTGATCCAGCAGGTCTGGCCTTAATCAGGCCGGGGTCTGGTTGGTGGAATGAAACTCATCCTTCCCAGAAAAATTTGGTTAATCACAGTTAATTCACGATTTTAAGGTTTGGATGTTTTTTCGCTTAGCAAATGAAATCATCATTTAAAATTGCATGTTAAATTATTCAGGTTATCTTTGTCCAATAATACAAATTTGTTTGATGCTAGTTTTGTTAGTTTTAGTGAATCAGTGTTTTTGATCAGGTGACATCCTCGGCCGGGCTCTGAAGAACCTGGATGGATTGCTGCAGATGCCGTATGGATGTGGGGAGCAGAACATGGCTCTCCTGGCCCCCAACATCTACATCCTACACTACCTGAAAGGCACACAGCAGCTCACTGCAGCCATTATGGAAAAAGCTACTAACTTCCTCACCAGTGGCAAGTTTTTATTGTTTCCTCTAATAAGGAAATAATTTTAATCACTTCAACACACATGGTTCAAGAAACAAGCCGACATGAGGCAGAACGGTAGCCACAGTTTTTGGTAAGATATGTCATTTCTCTCATCTGTCAGCAAGAGTCATAGATTTTCCCCAAATCTTGCTGACAGATGTAGATCCATAAACAAATGGAGTCCAAGCATCACCATAGCAACAATCCCAACATTCATTGATGTTTTGATCATTGTGTCTCTATTGTTACAGGATACCAAAGACAGCTCAACTACAAAAGTCATGATGGTGCGTACACCACATTTGGAACAGGACCAGGAAACACTTGGTGAGAACTTTACTGATCAAACAAAGTTACATTCATATAATGTTAAACATTTATTATCTCTCATCCTTACATACAGGTTATCTCAAAATCAAAATGTCATACATAAACCAGAGAGGCTACACTATTTGTTTTTAAAATAACCCACCAAACAGAACAAGTTTCTCAGAGTTTCACTACCCATTAATAACATAAACACATCTACCTCATACTTAAAATAATTCACGAGTTAACATAAATACCTTTAGACCTTTGACAACAACTTTTGGTTAATGCTGTGTAATTTTACAGGAAGGAAAATAATGTTATTGATTCATTATGAGAATAAAGTCAAAATTTTGAGATTACAGTTGTAATACTATTTTAAGAAAAAAGTCAAAATACTATTTCAATAAGTTGTAATACTATTTTGTGAAAAAAGTCAAATTCAGTTCTAAGAAAGAAGTTGAAATGATTATAGTTGTTGTTTCAAGACTGCTATACCCTGTACAAAATGCCTTGTGTAGATGACTCGTGAAATAAACAAATCAGTCATCTCGTGATACAGCATACATCCTCTTTTTTCCACAAGCATGTAACCATCGCTATCCCTGCATCTGTCTATTACTAACCATTTCATTTTATATAAATCTCCTAGTGATGGGAAGTTCGGCTCTTTTCAGAGAGCCGGCTCTTGTGGCTCCCAAATGGCTCTTAATTTATTATCATCTGTACCTCATATTTTAGCCTTATTTGGCAAATATGAATGCTTTGTGTGTTGATAAACCCTTTTGCATTTAATGTTTTTAGGAGAAGCCGTATAATTGCCTAATTTTGTGTATTTGTTTTGTTACAAAAGCAGGCATTCGTAGTTTTGTTTAATATTTTAATCAAACTTTTAATTTTCAATCAACACAAAAACAAAACTGCAAACAAATCCACAGAACAGAAACAGAACCAAACTCAGCAGCCAAACAGTCTGTCCTCAGTGCAGGTTGACATTCAGAAGAGTCAAAGGCCTCAGCTTGGATGGGCTGATGAGGTTTCTCATCTGCTTCTTCTTTAAACTGCAGCCAGATGCTGCTTCGTTTACCGGTGTCAGTCATATTTATGGGTTTTGGCGATGCACTTGCACTCTCCTCCTCATCACTGAAATATTGATACTTCCATTATACTTCCAGCGTTTCATGTTGCAGGATCAATTCCCATATGAAAATATCAATATCTGATTTGATTAAACTTTTTTAATTTCTAATTTTTTATTTATTTTTTAATCATAAATATGACATACAGACAAAAGTAAGCTTTTGTTAGCGGGATAGTCGGCATTACCCTGTTAATAGGAACTGCAATCGCCTTCCGCCTCTCATTCGTGTGCGTGCTACGGCTCCGCAAGAGTGTGAGCCAACGAGAAACCCGAGGCACAAAACATTAGACCACAAAACACGCAATCTTGACTTTGTTCACAGATCATAACTGTGTTTACGTTCAGCATAGAAATGATGCTGTGTGTGATGTATGTGGGAAAACGGTTCAATACTGTGGCAACACAACAAACCTCCTTAAAAAAAGTGGGGAGCCAGCTCTTCTGATTCACTACTTGTGCATGACATATCACTAAAATCTCCATCTGACCACATGCAGCTTTCTGCACCACTTTCTGCTTTTCTGTGTACTTATACTGAAACAACTGTAATCTCCACATTTCAGCTTTTTACTCAAAATACATTTTCAAATTTAATCTTGAAATTTCAACTTTATTTTCAAAATGATCAGTATTTTTTTTCTTAATGTGACCTTACATCCAAACATTTACATCGTTGTAAGACGTGTAAGTGTTTTTCTTTTTCTTTTTGTCAGGCTGACTGCTTTTGTGGTAAGAAGTTTTGTCAAAGCTCAGACTTTTATCTATATTGATCCAAGAAGGATCGAAGAGTCTAAGACCTGGCTGCAACATAAACAACGAGAAAATGGCTGTTTTGAAAAGTCAGGGAAACTCTTCCACAACGGAATGAAGGTAACCTGGCAGTTTTTTGCTGTTCGTAGACTGTGGAAATAGCCTCCAGTGTGGAAGCACTTTAACAATTTTATTAATAATTTCATTCATAGATGGAAAACACTGTATTAAGTACTGTAATAGCTCACATCAGTAAATTTTGTCATTTCATTTGCCCCATTCAAACCAGCACTGCTTTCTATCTAGCATTCACACACATTTATACTTCAAAAGATGCACTGGAGACCAACTTGGGGTTAATATCTTGCCCACAAATATTTGGCATGCAGACTGGAGCAGCCAGGGATCAAACCACCAACCTTCTGATTAGTAGATGACTACACAAACTGTTTATAAGGTTGGGGAAACCCGAATAACTCACTTGGATGAGTGAAGAAACATTCATCCCACTGGAAATGCAATGTCCAGATGAACAGAATCAACTTCCTGATCATCTCTTTAGCTGGATGTTTGAACATCTTGATGTTCAAATGTCTTGATGTTTGCATCAAGACATTCATTTTGACACTTGCTCCTGAGTGAGCATCTAAAGCCCCATAGAACTGCGAGTCATTAATCAAAGATGATACTAAAACCATATGCAGCTGAAAATCATTTTCATGACTTCATATCCCTGAATGTTGTTGATGCATTGAGGATAAAGTGTCTATGATGCCTTCTGTTGACAGGGTGGTGTATCTGATGAAGTGACTCTCAGTGCGTACGTTACTGCTGCCTTCTTGGAAATGAATATATCCCAACATGTGAGTAGACTCAAAGAATATCAAGGTATTGAAAGAAACATTGAGTATAGAGTTAGTCCTACTGAGCCATGGAGTTAGGCTCAACCAGCAGTCCCTACAGATAAGCTGGTCTCACTACCAGCCAACATCACCAGATGACACAGCTCACCTTTGCTATTTCTATTGGCATTTTTGATATGGAGCGTGGATCAAGCTATTTAAGTTTCAGTGTCAACACAGTTCCTCTGCAAGTGACACCGAGTTCCTCAGTGTCATGATCATTTTCAGCGATGCCTGTGCCATTCTCAGAAGGGTAAGTGTGTGGAAGTGTGAAAAGATGCCAGAATAAACTTGTCAAAATCAAATAACTATCTTATCTTGTCCAGAGTCCAGAGAAAAATATTGATAAATGTGTATAAATATATTTTTCGTTCATTCTGTGCACAGCTGCTGAGTTGTTGCAGGTGCCTCTGTTGGAGTCCATCTAAAACAATTTTCTGTGTGTCATTCCACCCATTTTTCCAGTGTACTCTCTAAATTGTCTTGTCAAAATAAAAGCTAAAATGGCATTGATGACACGTTTTTTAAAAATTCCATAAATATTTGTCACAATATTTCCAATGGATTCATATCTAGACTTTCAACCATTCCATAAACTTCTTTGTAAAGATTTGTCAGTGTATTTAAACACATCGGCTTTTATCCATGTGACATTTTCAGAGTTGAAAAACAAAAAAGCTGTTTTTTCTATTACCAACATTGTGGACTGTACTGTGGAACCAGCACCCTGATACAGTCTGGATCGGCTCTCATCCTAAAAAGTCCTAATCTCTGATCCTATGGGTCTTACCCAGGAAGCAGTAAAGAACTTTGGTGGAGGGTAATGGCTAAGGAGACTCACTCAGTTCTAACTGCCTCTGGCGTCCAAATTTCTACCCTGCATATCTCTGATAAAAAAGTGTGACCCTGTGAAGACTCCCCAGACCTGCTGGAGTCCAGCAGTTCATTTAAACAAAGGGCTCTTATGCTTAAACAGATACAGAGTAGGTTTCCTCCTATAGTATAAATCAAAAAGAGAAGGTACGACCTTTCTCATGACCTTAGGGTATGTGCATGCCAGAACACTCTGGAAGGCACACAGAGTCTTTACAGACTGCTAAGGATCAAACCTCTATCAATCTACAAACAATTATATATTTCTAAGCATTAATGATTATAAATTTCTAAGCATAAATGACAATCCAACAATACAAACCTGACATACATCATCACCATTTGGATGACGTATGAGCCTCTGCTCTAAGCATGTGTTACTGCCGCAAGCGGCATTCTATTGGATTCAGTTGAGAACCCAGAGAGTCTCATAAGGATGTGGAAGGGTACCTTTTGCGCTACTATGAGATGCCTTGGGCCGCGACAAATAGTCGGTTTGTTACCAGTTGGGAATGAAAATGCTCTGTATGAAACCCCCAAAAACATGACTGCAGATTTTGGATCAGGATGCAATGTTGCAATCTTACATTTTTCTCTGAAGCTTGTCTCCTCCTGTTATCCCACTAAAACCCCATCACTTTAAAGACGATGTCTGCTCCAAAACCAAGGAAAAAACCAAACCAAAAATCAATAAAAAACTATTTAAACATAACAAATCACAAAGAAAGAACAATACAGTATCCACAACCTCGCCAAAGAGTAAAACAGTGAAATGTGGATTATAAAACGTTAGGACTCTCCTTTTTATGTCCCTGTTGGATTGATGGAAATAAGTAATAATTAATCATTGATCAACAATCTGATTTATTCTCCCTTATAGAAACTTACTACAGCAGGATGGTTATGTTAGTTTAAATAAATCAACACAACCAATTATACTAATTGTCAGAGTCCTAAAAACAGAGGCTGTCAAGGAGGTGTGGTAGGAACTCCAGCTTATTAATCAACCAAATACCCAGTTTTTGTCTATCAGCCACCTGGGTCTGAATCTGAGTTTCATAAAGACCTGGATCGCCTCTAATTTTCTGCATCTAAATTCAGATAAAACTGAGGTTATTGTACTCGGCCCTCAGAAAAATTAGATCTAACCAGATGATTATTGTGGATGGTATTACCTTTGCATTCAGTAACACTGTGAGGAATATTGGAGTTGTTTTTGACCAGGATATGTCCTTCAATGTTCATATTAAACAAATAAGTAGGTCTGTTTTCTTCTATTTGTGCAATATCTCTAAAATTAGAAAAATGTTTGTCTCAGATGGACTAGTGAGGCAGGATCAGGAAATCCTGTTGATAATCAAATAAGTATTTTATTATTATCAGAATGTCCAAAAACTCCCTGAAAAGCCTTCAGATGACCCAAAAAGCTGCAGCAAGAGTACTGACAGGCACTAGGAAGAGAGAGCATATTTCTCCTATATTGGCTTCCCTTCATTGGCTCTATATGGAAGCCCATTTCCGC
>VUQG01044599.1:0-25424 GCA_015106755.1 Etia nguti
CTACCAGTCAAAAGTTTGGACACACCTTCTCATTTAATGTTTTTTCTTTATTTTCATGATTGTAGATTCTCACTGAAGGCATCAAAACTATGAATCAACTCATATGGAATTATGTATTAAACAAAAAAGTGTGAAATAACCCAAAACATGTTTAATATTTTAGATTCTTCAAAATATCCACTCTTTGCTTCTCTTGCCGTTCTCTTAATGAGCTTCACGAGCTTCATGAGGAAGTCACCAAAGATCTCAAATTTGGACTCATCAGACCAAAGCACAGATTTTCACTGGTCTAATGTCCATTCCTTGTATTTCTTGTTGCTTTTCCTTAGTGGTTTCTTAGCAGCTATTTGACCATAAAGGCCTGATTCAGTCTCCTGTGAACAGTTGATGTAGGGATGTGTCTGCTACTAGAACTCTGTGTTGCATTTATCTGGGCTTTAATCTGAGATGCTGTTAACTTACGATTTCTGAGGCTGGTGACTCGGATGAATTTATCCTCAGCAGCAGAGGTGACTCTTGGCCTTCCTTTCCTGGGACGGTCGTCATGTGAGTCTTTTTTCTTGTAGTGTTTGATGGTTTTTGACACTGCACTTGGGGACACATTCAGAGTTTTTGCAATTTTCCGGACTGACTGCCCTTCAGTTCTTAAAGTAATGATGGACTGTCGTTTCTCTTTACTTAGCCGATTGGTTCTTGGAATAATATGAATTCTAACAGTTGCCAAATATGGCTGTCAGCTGTGTACCAACCTGACTTCTGCACAGCACAACTGATGGTCCCAGCCCCATTAAGAAGGCAAAAAAATCCACAAATGAACCCTGACAAGGCACACCTGTGAAGTCAAAACCATTTCAGGTGACTACATCAAGAAGCTCACTGAGAGAAGGCCAAGGGTTTGCAGCACTGTCAACAAAGCAAAGGGTGGATACTTTCAGGAAAGCAAGCTCATGATGTGTAGCATACCACAGGCCAGAGGAACGGTTTATTGATTCTCCGAGTGCTGATAGAAGCATCAGAATGAATTATGAAGTGCGCAGGACTGTACTCGGGAAAACTAACTGGACAGTGTTTCCGAGTGCAAATGGATAATGACCCAAAGCAAAAAAAACAAAAAAAAAAACAATCCAAGAGTTTCTCAAAGCAACGAAATGGGCTACCGGGATGAGATTACACCAAGTCACATGATCTGAACCCAACAGAGCAGCTTTTCAGTTTTTAAATACCAAACTGAAGGCAGAGACTCACAAACAAACAACAGCTGAAAGTGGCTACAGCATTTGCTGATATCCATTGAGTTCTAAGTCAAGTGTAGTGTTGCAGAGAAGCAAAACTACAAAAACTGTCTTTGTCCAAACAAACTATGGATCTTACTATCTGAACAGAAATATTGCCCCTGCCCATGCAAGTGTGTGTGAAGTCTAAGTGTGAGTGTGTGGTACCAGGAGGCGCAGGCGTAAGGGCTAGCGCGTGACTGAGCACGAGACAGCCCGTGTGCCTGTCGCCTCCTCTCATTTCTTTTCCCCTCTCTCTCCGTCCATCATACGAAGAGAAGGCAAAGAAAAAACATTAATTCTTGGGGGGAAGAACAAAATGGAATGACATGTCGGCATTTGGATTCTCTCACATCCTGTACCCCCTCATTTTGTGTCTCCATCTTGCAAGTCGCAAATGATGAAAGGGAGAAAAACTTTTCCATTTCTTCTGTGTACGTGTGTGAGTGTGTGCATCTGTGTGTGAGTGTTTTTGTCCTTCTCAGTGAATAGAGCATTAATTGCATTAGCATTACAGCTGGCTGATTTTCCAGTCTAAGAAAAACTCTAGCATCAACGAGGAAGACATTTCAAAGTCCTGAAGTGTGTTGTTACTTCGTGCATTTCAATTGGCAAATCCAATGCATTATAATAAAAAAAAAAATTAAAAAATGGCATAACAAAAGGAATGAAAGAAAACTGAGCACCACGAGACAGCTGGAGCATGAAGACTGCACTGATCAGGTTGGCCAAGTAAAACTGTTCAATTATTTGGCAATAATTCAGTTGCCAAAATGAAAATGTGGCAGATAACAAATTAAAGTTTTAGCCTGAAATGCAAATAATCTAAAAGAGTAAAATCTAAAAACAAAGTGAAGCTAACTGGGGAACTCCAGAGCTTCACTAGCAAAGTGTCCAAAAATTCAGCTGGTGCTCCACGCTGTGCGGTGTCTGTTTGTAACATGACAGGAGCAATAAAGGCAATATCATAATAACTAAGACAAATGTTGTGATAAAAAAAAAAAAAATTAACTAAGATCTTTCTCCATTTTTTTGAGCATTGGCCTATTCATTTATACTTCTGCGATACATTCTGAGGCAGAATAAAATCACCGATACCTAATTAGGTTGTATTTTTGATTATTGTTACAGTTTTCTCTGTGGGCCACTGATGCACTGCTGGACTGGAGCAGCTGAGGTCAGAGCAAAAGCATGTTAACCTGCACTCTCTCAAGAGGCCCCAGGAGAGAAGCTCAAGTGTATATTAATTTCACACGACTAACTTGATGTTAGACAAGGATCATTAATTCCACTTTCCCTCTTCACACTGGCATGGTAAGGTTAAAACCGCATGCAATAATATGCAGCGTATGGACATAAAAACATAAATGTGTTTGCTTTAAATTATTTGGGATTTGGATTTCTTACTCAAAGTAAACCTTAAAACCTTTAGTAGCGAAATCCGAGTTCTGAGTCGGAAACAAAAGCGCACACCCGCCAGGTGTGTGCGCCCCTGATGGGGGGAAATTAATCAAAATGCAAAACAGTTAGCTTAATTTCTCTGTGTTTATGCAAATGGGTGTGTGTGTGTGTGTGTGTGTGTGTGTGTGTGTGTGTGTGTGTGCGCGCATCACTGAGAGAGACCAGTAGAACAGTGAGTAGGTGGAAATTGACACCAGGCAAAAGGCTAAATAGATGTAATACACACACACATCCAAAATTATGCATAAGAAAAATGCTTTTTGCAAAAAAGCATCACAATTATGTCCATGCTGGATCAGAAATGGTACATTTTGAAATAATTAAAGATAACTGAAGATCTACAGTCATGGTAAAATATACCCTCTGTCAAGTCTGAGGTTTTATTTGTCAGAATATAGTAAAAATCTATCTAGTCCTCACAAAATTTACAATTATTTTAATACAAACTCAGAAGCAGTGTGTGAAACACTAAGTACACCCCAGGATTCATTAGCTTGTAGAACCTCCTACTAGCAACAACTAAAAGTAACGGTTTCCATATAACTTTTTCAGTGTCTCATATTGCTGTGGATGAATTTTAGGTTCAATTCATTGAGATTTGTAGGCATTTATTTATGCATAGCTCTCTTAAGGTCCTGTCATAGCATTTCAATCTAGTTTTGGACTTTGGGCCGTTACACCTTTTTCAACCACTCTGTTGTAGATTTTCTGCTGTGCTTGGGATCATTATCCTAGTGCATGATCCACTGTGGACCAAGCTTTAGCTGTCAGAAAGATGGCTTCACATTTGACTCTAGAATACTTTGGTATACAGAGGAGTTCATGGCTCCACTTTGTTCTCTTCTGTCCAAAACACATTGTTCTAGAGATGGGCGACATATCGAATATACTCGATGTATCGCGAGTTTATCCATGTACGATGGTTAAAATGGCTTTATCGTAACCATCGAGGATACATCAAGTAATTGCCATGGCAATATTAAGCTGTCTCCATGTAATTTACTGCGCGTTTCCTTTCTCCCACATGCTGTGAACGCATCATTACCCCTCCCAACCAGAAAATATTCTACCTGGCACACTGCGCTGAACATGCATGTTTATACACTACCAGAGTGGGAAAAATAACCATAAAAAATGTTTTTAAAAAACAATTCAATTCATTCAGATTTTTTGTATTCAAAGCAGAAAAAAAACACTGAATGGTGAATTTGAATGAGTATACCAGTGCAATAGTGCATTTTAGCCACTATATGGTTGAAAATAAAGTTTGTTTTTGGAGGTGATTTAAACATATCATGATATATATCATGGATTGTGATATAGCCAAAAATTATTGTGATGTTAGATTTTCGTCATATCGCCCAGACCTACATTGTTCCAGAAGTCTTGCGCTTTGTTCAGATGCAACTTTGTAAACCTAAGCTGTGCTGCCATGTTCTTTCCAGAGAGAAGAGGCTTTCTCCTGGCAACCCTTCCAAACAAACCATACTTTTCAGCCTTCTTTTAATTGTACATTAACATGCTAATTGAAGCCTGTAAAGTCTCTGATGTACCTTTTGGGGGTTTTTTGAGTTTGGATGAGAATTGCATGCTCTGAACTCGGGACGTCCGCTCCCGGGGAAATTTGAGCATTTTCTTAACAACCGTCTGAATGATCCAGACCAGCAAAAGGGCCAAACTTCTGCTTTTATAGATGTGCTCACCCTTGTTGATGATCAATTAATCAAGTGCATTTGATTAGCAGCACCTGGCGGCTACTTACCCTCTTATTTCCTATGGGAGAAGTAAGGCGGCACTTAGTGCTTCTGCATTTTGGCTTAAAATGTGTTCAATAATATGCCATGTTTTGTAGTTCATTTGTGTTAAATTAATCCTGGATTACGTTTTCTAACAAAACACAATTAGATGTTCATTTATTTATGAGTGAACTGTGCTCCCTTGTCACAGATGGTTGTGATCATGATTCAGATTTAGTAATATAAGACATAATTATTATGACAAAACGAACTCACTACAACAGGGAAATCTTTTTGGCACACATTAATTTGAAAAAAACTATTTCTGATTGTCTGTTAAGCGGCAATTCTGCCTATGCCAGTTTTTTAATTTGTGTTTTTTATTCTTTTATTGTAACTTTTTTTCTTTATTCTAAACTCTCCTGACAGAAGAATGAGCCATCATAACCCCATATAAAAGACCCACTTAGCAAAGCTAATACAGCAGTTGGTGATACTGCACAACACTACTTTATCCAGTTCCTATTAAAATGAAAAGCTCCTTCGAAAAAGACAAGGATACATGTTGTTAGTGTGTGCATTGTGTTTTTTCATTACTTGATTGAGTTTCTGAAGTGATCCTCTGCAGGGTTTTTCACAGTGCAGCTGTTGAGCAACCACACGTCTGCTTCTGTCGGGTCATCTACAAAGAGAGACGATGCATTTTATTTTTGCAGACTGGAAAAGCAAATGTAGCATTATAATGTTAAGAGTACCCAAGATGAAGCCAACACATAGAAAAAACAAAACAAAACTCATATACATGACTCGAGCACAAAGCACATGGCATCCTAAAAGATGAAGAAGCTCCTAATTAGTCTCTGGTGGAACTTCTTTGTGACTGAATTCCACAGTGAGTCAGTTTGTACTCACAAAATGATCCAATGTGCGTCGGTAATTTTAACCCCATCTGTAAATTCCCACTTCTCTACGTTGTGAAAACTAGAATTAGAGCGCACTGGAAAAAGTGTCTGTGACAAAACAAGGTTGATTCCCGTGTCCACTTAGCATTTTCTGCACTTTCATATATATAGCTTCTATAATATACCAAGTATACAACTGAATTTTTAAAGCTGAAAACCAGCTTCGTATCAAGTCTCAATCTCAAAAACAGGCCTATTGAGGCCTACTTGCTAAAAATTAAGATCATGTCAACATGTTTAACCAGCACGCGCGCACACACACGTGTTCTTTGAGGTAGGAGTCTGAGCATGGCACTGCCAGGAGAGCTGTCACACACAGATTTGGAGGGGATGTAATGGCACGTTGGTGGTGGGGCGCTAGAAGCCTGCTCCTTTATGCCACATTAAACATTAAACCAGGTATTTCAGGAAATCTACTTCCCTGCTGCAGCCAAGTATACTCACATACACAGCATTATAGTTAATGTGCTATATGGTGGTTTTATGTAATAAAAGAATTTGAACAAAGGGCAAATTACCAAAAATCAGCATACCTTAGGTAAACTCTACCGGCCAATAGAGTTCACTTTCAAAAATAAACAATTAAAAAAATAAAAAACCTCAAACAAACAGACTACATACCATTTTTTCTGCACCAAGGGCAAACCAGAATGAAACAACTATTAAATTATTCATAGTACCACACAAATATATGCAAATGTCTTTCCACTCTCATTCATGCCGTGACCAAGTATTCAACATTTTTCGGTATATTCAAATTTTAGTTCGTTAAAATTTAAACCGTCATGATGTCAGTTTGCCACTAGTTTTGAATACATAAGACGGTATAAATTTCAATATGATGACCAATCTGTAACAGAGATTTTAATTCCAGTAACACACAAACACAGACACACACCGCCGCATCTTTAAAACGTACAAATGCAGCAGGTTTTGGGGGGCTTGAGGTTTGTTAGTCGACTGGATCTGACAGTAAGTTCGACTAAATGATGCCTCATCAAAACAGACAGACAAACAGACGGTCCTTCTAAAAGCACTAAGTATGAATCACAAAAGTAGGGCATTAATCACGAGCATGTTTTGGGTTTGTTTGGGCATTTCTGTTTGGAGTGATCAATCCTTTAAAGGACAAAACTAATAATAGAAAGACCAGACATAATGAGTAATCCTAAAGCTACAAATGTGTGTATATTTGTGCTGATGATTGGGAAATGAATAACGGAAAGGGACGAGGGGAGGGTGAGAGAAAGAGAGAGAGTGTTCAGCTGGCAAAAGCTCTTATTATGCCTACATTTATTTGAGAGGCAACACACACACACACACAAACACACACACACACAGGACTTTAGCGTGAGTGGTCTCAGCTGTGTGGTTGCTTTCTCCTCTCAGTCCCAAGGGACGCTTTCCAGACCAACAATAACAAGCTCTCCATCAATTTAACAGAAACACACACACACACACACACACACACACACACACAACAATCCTAGCTACAGAATAAGCACAACTTGCTAGTGTAGAGATAAAAACTATGCTGAAAAAAGAAAACAACTACAGTAAATATTATGGTGCACGTCCTGGATTTTTTTATTTTAATTTTTTTTTTAGTTTGAAGGGACTTTTTTCCTCATTATAAATTATAATATATCATATTAGCAACGGGCCATTATTTTGAAATTAATCTATTGATTAAAAACAAATAATCTTAGAGAATGATCGAGTAAAGTGAACGGCAAATGAAAACGCATACATTATCACATGAGCCTGAATGTAGAAGCATTACCTTGTAGCTCAAAGCTAACATACAAAGGCACATTTATGACATCACACAGTGTTCGAGGTCGAAGGACACTTTATTGCGTTGTATTTTTGGAAAATGGAGGCTGTATTTAACTAAACATTTACAGAGAGGGCACGGAGGGAGCAGCATATTAACAGAGCCCTGACAGTCGCTGTCACATTCTCAGTGACAGTTGCTTTTGCTTCTTCTTTCACATTTTCATCCAACTGAAAACTAATCCAGGCGTAACTGCTATCAACCATGTGATGATAAAAGACAGGCACTGGCTGTTACAAACAGCCAACCAGACGTAGATGTGCAGAGGACACAGAATCTCAAAGATGCAAGATTGCACATTTCTAAAATAAGGTTTTATGTAGTTATGGATTAAATGGTGTAGGCAGCAGCTGAACTTTAGATCATGTTTTGTGGCATTTTTTATTTTTTTTTTTTAAATCAATGATATGATTTTTAATCAGTGAATCCAAGTGCAAATTTAGAATGTAGATGATTTAGTAGGACACTAAACATTTCCTAGGGTCATCCTAGGCCCATTCTGTTAAAATATTAAAATACGGGTCAGCGCGTATGTTCTCTGCCTCGTCATCTCTCATCATCAGGTATGGACTTGCTTTTATAGATCACGTTTCTAGTCTCGCTGGCCAATCAAAGCAAAAGCTTTCTCACGGTAACCTTGACTTAGTCACCATTTAAGCACCGATAAATTCCAACCACATAAAACATGCTGTTACTGGAAAATCTCTGGAATTTCACATTTGCATACATTTGCATGGGCGTAGAGGTGCAGCCAATGGCGCAGGAGTCATTTGGTTATTTTTTTGCCTGCCATGTCATGACAATGTCTTAGAACAGAAAGTGCACAAAAACTGTTGACTTATCTTATCTAATACAGAACATAAAGATCTGTATCCTAGTGCAAGTGCAGGGCGTGTGTGTCCTAGCCCTGTTTTCACACCATAAATGATTACCAGTTAGACTAAGGTGACACCAGTGGGTAAATGGGTAACAGGTAAAAAGTTTAATGATGCTGTTCCTGCATTTGTGCCATTCTAAGACTTGACAGAACACATGGAACAGCAAAAAAAACAAAAAAAAACACAGCATATCCAAACAAAAACTCATTAGGGCCTTCACGGTGAAACCATATTTATATGCAAGTACATAAATGTATCTGATATTATGAGAAACAAAGACAGAGGACATGTAATAATGGCTATTCACTCGGTGTGCAGCACGCACATAAAAAGCCTGTTTTATATTTTGTTCAGTGTAAGAAATGTATTCCATTTGACCACAACAGATTGATATTTTTGGGCTGTATGTTTGTCAGTTTCTCCGATAATATTAAAAAAATTCCAGCAATCCCAAACCGTTGACCCCAATATATAAAAAAGAAATTGACCTGTGTGCACGCACGTGTACAAAGCTTGGCTTCAATTTCTATGTATGTGAATGGAGGTACGGTACGTCTACAGAGGGCTTCACTTTCTCCGTTTTTTTTTTTTTTTTTAAATAAACATTCACACTGACTGGCCCAAATGATTAAATCTAAACCTTGAGGTTATTCCTGTTTACACCTTGTGTGTGTGTGTGTGTGTGGGTGTGTGTGGGTGTGTGTGTGTCTCACCCTAAGTTCACCCCACAACCAAATCATACGAGAGAGACAGGGATATTGGAAAAGCAGCACCTGTGGTCAGTTTGTGTGTCTGTGTGGGTGCAGACGTATACACAGGGTCATACATAACATATTTCAATCACACTACTCCCTATGGAGATGATGAATGGGAGTTTTGGGAGCTTTGGGAGCAGGTGCACTCATCAAGTAAGTATGGATGGAAAAATGGCCAAATCAAAGAAAAAAAAAAAAATGACTGCAAGTTATTGTTTCTTACATAAAAAATGAATAAAACAGAATAAAAGAATACGTAGGACCGACTTAGAAACGAGTCATCCTGAGAGAGAAATTGAACGCGTGTGTAATTAAGGCAGGTGATAATTTACCCAAACACATTTTCATTAAAAAAATAAATAAAAAAAATAAAAAAAAACACAATCAACATAACTGATTAGAAACAGAGCCAGAGCCCTATTTGTCTCCTCACCTTTACACTTAAATAACACTACAAAATGATGAATTCTGCTGTATTTGCACATGGCTGTATTTCTTGTTGATTTACCCACAGGTGTGCGCAGCACCCCGCAGAGCAGCAGACAGTAGGCTCAGCTGCAGGGTCAAAAAGCAGACGAACACAAACAATAACAGGCAGAATGGGAATACGGTAATTTCCGATGCTCACATGTACTGTATGCAGATGTGCCAATTTACAACTGAAAACTGTGAATTTAACTCACTTGTTTACTGTAAACAGACAGTCGTCTTCCACTTTGAAATAAGAAATGTCTGTGGTTTTGTCTGCGTGTCTAAATTTTACTGATTAAAAATTGTATATTTCCTATTAGGGCCGAATTATCTTTGCACCAAATAACAAGGATATAAGAGCACACAAAATATGTGTAAGAAGTCATTTTCCACTACAAATATTATTTTTACAGGCATACTAACCATAGTGAAAAGCAGAGGCTCTCAAAATTTTCATGATTGAGTGCCAATTTAGGGAGCGAGCACAACTGAGGGCAGCAAACGCTTAGAGGATGGCGGGTTGTGTGAGTATTCCTTAGCACCGTATTCATTTATCAATGTTACCACTCAGCAGGTCTTTGATGACCAATCTGCCAGTCTAAATGATTAAATTACAAACCCTTTACCTTCATTTCTTCAGCTAATTCACCAGTAGGCTAAAACTAACTTCATCCACAGTTTTCCTGTTGTATAGCCTAAGGAACTCGTGACAGGTCTCAGTGTTTTGCTTGTTGATGTAAACAGTCTCTTTCCATAGACATATGTCTGTGAAGGTTCTCAGTCATCCAGGTCATCATAGTCTAAGGAGCTTGAAAAGAAAAGTGTCTGCACTTCTTTAGGTTTCCTTGAAGACGTTTCACCTCTCATCCAAGAAGCTTCTTTAGTTCTAAGAGTAATTGGTGGAGAGTCCCAGATTTTAAGCCCTATGGGAGTGTCCCCAAGAGGGTCATGGACCCCCTATTGATCCTCTACCTAATCACACGAGCCAAGGTGTGAAAACGGGTGTAGGTCACAATCAGCTACGCCTAGCCCCACCCTATAATGTGATTTCCTGAGTTGTCCTTTAGATGCCGATGGACAGCCGAGTCTTGTCCCGTCGAGGTGGCTCTTATGTGTTGTGCCATACGTTTAAATAAAGAAAAGCAGCGCCTGACTAACACATCGTCTCACTTACTCTTCGACGCTCTGCCCTACTCAGCTCGGATCAGCTGGTTGTTCTGTTCGTGGTGTTACAAACACATGCTGCCGACTGAGAAGCTGCAGAGTACCTCCTAAAAGAAACTATGCAACATCAACACTTTAATCTGATTTATCAGCCAACACCAGTGTATCAATAAATTACTAATATTTTCCTTTCCAAAAAAAGAAACTGGATCAACTATGCCAACAACCCTAAACCACAATAAGTGTAGGTTTCAAAATGTCATATGTCGACTTATGCACTGCAGTAAGGCTGTAAAGTACACATGGTGGTGTAAATAGCAGCTCGAATTACTAAGACTTACAGTAACAGTCCTTCCAAATATTGCTAACCTGGTAATTAAATAACTCTGCAGGGATCAGCTATCAAAGCAAGGGCCACCTTAAAAATAATCAAAAAAGAATTGTCCTTGTGTGAGCTGACACAGAGGATATGAATACAGTTACACAGATTTTTAAGAAACAGAAAAAGTTGGAAAAGCGCTGTTCTAAACCACGAAAATCTGAACCACCAACCCCCCGACTTCAACACTGGTAGATGATACACGAGAGCCACGGCTGGGATGTGCGTACGTGCATGTGCGTGTGCGTGTGAGTGACAGAGAGAAGGGGCAGACAGCAGCCCTACGGGTCTTTTTGATGCTCCTGGTGCTTCACATAACGACTAAACCATGACCCACTTTCCGCCCCATCCCACAGACACCCCCACAATCACACGCACTTCTCCCCCTTGTTATTTCTGTCCTGTACCCTCCATCCATTGCACCCTTCATCTCTAACATATCGTCTTTTCTCCTCCTCTGCCGCCCTCACTGCTTGTCAGACACACAAAAACGCACAGGACATGCTGACCTTGGGATACGGCGCTGTAGTGCTCTATCGGGGTAAGAGTGCTGGGGCAAGGGTTGGCTTTGGGG
Source organism: Etia nguti (assembly GCA_015106755.1). Classification (NCBI taxonomy): domain Eukaryota; kingdom Metazoa; phylum Chordata; class Actinopteri; order Cichliformes; family Cichlidae; genus Etia; species Etia nguti. The sequence goes on from VUQG01044599.1 coordinate 11,489, forward strand.
TGAATGGACACACTTGACTGAGCTAACAAGGCCTGTTTGGGCTTACTGGCTGATAGGCTGGCCGGACAGCTGGATGCCAAGCGTACTGGCTGGGAGGACAGGTGGACTGGAGGGCAGGGTGGGGCAGTGACCCTGCTCCACTATGTTATGCATCTCCCAGAAGTCAGAGCTCACTGCCATGAATAATGTCCTAGCACAGATATGGCTACAGCCCACTTTTTCCCCCCTTTTATTTATTTATTTATGTCCCCATCAAAAAAAAAAAAAAACTAAAACTAAATACTAAAGCATATTTTATAAAATATATATTTTTTATATATAAAAATAAATATTTCAAACAATCACTTTTAATGTATTCAGACTTGTATTATCCTAGCACTACTGCAGTCTTAATATGTCACACAGAAAGAAAACCTCATGCCACTATCACAAACACATAAAAATCCAACAGAAGGGAAATTGAATCAAGCTTGTTTTGGGTTTTGTTTTTTGTTTTTTCATTTTTGTCAATTCATCATTTCTTTTGGTCGGACAGTTTGTGTCAAAACTGCGACTTTACAACATCCCACAGTCTCTATTAAAAAAAGTCTCACAGGGTACAAATATAACAGCTACAATCGCAAATGCACAAAGTCATGCCGTGTGTGTGTGTGTGTGTGTGTCTCTCTGGCTGGGGCAAGGCTGATTCTCAGGTGACAACATTTCTGCCTAAAAGGTTCGTTTTCCTTAAGGGAACGAGTGTGAGTGTACGTGTGTGCCTCACTGATGTGGGAAATTCTGAATGGCTCTTAGAGGACTTATGAGCTTCACCTCCAATCACATTTTACAAGGAAGCACTTGCACTGGCACACAGCTACGCACACTCGTATACACAGACAGAAGGCCCTGGGGTTTGGCAGTTGGTCCATACATCTACAAGGGTGAGCAGCCACTCAGCCGTGGATGATAATGCAATCAACTGTCATTAGAGGGATGCTGGCTGACTGCATACGCACACACACGCTTCAGCTACCCACAACGCACTCAGACCTGTCACACTGAGAAAACTGCTCATATTGCCGTGGTAAGACAGGATCCTACGTTTACATTCACTTTTTCATAAAGTCCTCATTTACAAGGTAGGAAGCAAATGAATTTTTTAATAGATTAAACAATCAAATAATCATCAGCAGAATAAAAAGAATGGAAACAATCTTCGGCTATAGCCCTAAACTAAAAAGGAGATTTAAAAAAAAATATGTATAAAAATAGCAGAAAGAATGCAAAAACAAAGAAAAAAACTGGCACAGGCACATCTAACTTTATCACTGCTTCATCTTCTGATGCAACTACAGGGCAACACTAGTGCACTAGTGTCTCAATATTACTAAAGCGTCTCAGGGTATCAGTTCTTTGTCCTCTTTTGGCCAACTCTCTATTTATTAATGTGTTTATTTAAAGCTTGCTGGTGCCATATAGTTTACAGAGTCATCAGCATCTCTGTAAACTGAAATCAGATCAGACAGTCTGCTTCCCTGCTGGCCAGTCAACCCATTTTTTTTTGTTTTAAACTAAAGATTGCCCTGCCCTCTACAAACTAATTTTCTATGTTATATGTGTCTATAAAGGTAAAAGACAGGGGCTCACTTTACTGCTAAAGAAAACTGTACTGGGCTGTGGAGAAAATAATCACAAGAACGATCACAATGAGAAAGGTTTTTTTCACACAGATTTCCATTCAGATTGCTTTCGAGTAATTTATCCATTTTAAGTAGTTTTTTTTTTTTCCAAAACTTGGAAACTAGATTTGAAAAGAAAAAAAAAGCTTACAAATTAGTACAAATTACATCATCTGAGATGTCAGATTTTACAGTTCTTCTATTTCTGACAAACCTCTTCCACACACACCAGACTGCAGTCCTCTCAGACTCACTGTCTGCACCGACTCTGTTAAATGGCAGAAATCCACAGCAGTGGTTCTCGCAATGTGTGCATAATCTCAGGACTCTTCTCAAGGGACAGATATGGCCGTGTGTGTGAGTGTCTCTGTGTGGAGGTAGGGAAGTAGAGAGGGTATGCCAAGTTAGGCACAGCGGGGGCCCATGATAGCACTCACGTCAACAGTTTGACAACATCTTAGAAAGATCTGTTCACTTGGGATTACTCTCCTGTCCTCAGCAGCTCTGAGTACATTAGTGTTGGAGGAGGAGAGTGAGCCTGACAGATAGGGGCTGAAAGAGACAGAAACGATGAGGATGCAGGGCTTGAGAGGCAGGGAAAGAATCAAGACTAACAAGTTAAGATGGATGGAGGTGAAGTAAGAGTAGAGATTCAAAAGGGAAAAAAAGAGAAAAAGAAGAGCAAGCCAGAAGAGATTGAAAAGAAGTGATAAAAATGAAATCCAAGAAACAGACAGAAAGAGTACAAAATAATGAAGATAGGTAAAGGAGGGGGAGCTAGCATTAGAAGATTAAGTGGGAGCATCTCGGTGAAAAATAGCACGCGAGCTCAGCTGAAAGTGGAGCAGGCATGATGAATGCTGCGAGACAGGCCAACCACTAATTTGGATGGCAGAAGTTTGCTTTCCACAGGGCAAGAGGCCGGAGTCGATCTGTCTCTCTTACGTCTGATCACACAGCCACAGTGGGTGCACCTGGGTCCAGATAAGGGCCCCTGCTTCAGACCAAAACTAGTGAACTGCCAATATAAAGAATCAAGCATATATGTGCCTACACGGGGAAACATTAAGGCACGCTTTTCCACTACAGTCATGGGGTTACAAATGTATTTTCAGGTATTGTGTTTCAAACCAATCACATTCTCCAGCAGAATTAAGGTCTTGTAGGGCATATATGGGTTACATATATGGGAAAAATGTACAATGGAGAGTAATGATAAACATCTGGCAGTCAACTTCATGCGATTTTAAGTGTGCATCAAGTGTGATTTATTGAGCTGCAAGCAGGCACGAGATGGAACTGAGGCCTAAATAGATTTTTGCCATTACATGTCTCACCTTGCATAGATAGGATGATTTGAAGTCTGAGGTTCATGCTGTAATTGGGGCCAATCACTAGTCAGCAGCTCAGACAGAAAACCATTATGATCATCAGCGCAGACATAAAAAGGTATTTCACACAGCCAGAAAGGGATTATTAGAGTCAAGGGCACAAAAGTCAGGGTGTCTGGGAGAAAGAAAGGCCTGAAAGGTTACTGACTGACAGATTAATATACCAGTGATTTCACTTTTACCACACACCTCAGAGTGAAAAATGACACACACTTTCACTTTCCAGTGTAATTTCAAAGGCTGGATAAAGAATCTATTTTCCAATTACTTGCCTTTTTAAAATCCAATATAGACTCTTAAAAATCCTTCTGACTGACATTAGCATTTGAGCACATGTGTCCTATACATATTTTATCTTTGCTAAATATTATTCAAATGTGCACAAAGCTAGCATTATCATTTTTAATCTAGCCCAAAAAATTACAGACTGCTATAAAAGCTGCTGAGAGTCTCAATAGTCCAAACTAATGAGACTGTGAGTGTTCATACGGACCTGTCGCAGTTTAAGACCTCCGCAGCCGACCGTACCGATTGTATTTGATCCAGACAACAAAATTACATGAGAAATAGAATAAAGAAGGAAAAGTCTGCACACTGATCTGAAATCTGTGAGTGTTGACAAGATATTTTCTCTGGCTACATCATATGAAGCCCATAAGTCGAATAAACAGGGTGTGGATTTTACTTTATCCAGTCTGTCCCTGCCGGGAGCTAATACTAGCCAGCCAGCTGCCTGCAGACATCAGGCTGATCTTGTCAACACAACACAATGCTGCAGACGAATTAGTGAGCAAACTTTTGGTTTCTGCTCTGTCTGTTTAAAAGAAATGTCTTAAAAACAAAAGTCAGAGTCCATCCATGACTCTAAGACACAGGATGTAAGTATAAACAGCCTGTTCAACGCATTGAATGGCGCAGGTCCTAAAAATGTGTGTGTCTCATGTGTAATGGGGTACTTGTATTTATTAATTAAATGATCATTTAAAAACTGAATGTGAAAATAAATGGTTCGTTTCCTGTGGTTTAATTTTTGAGGTTCCATTGTCCTTCGTTTCCTATAAAATTACACGTACTAAAAACAATCATCCGATTTCAAAAAGCTAGATTCCTTCTGCTGAAGGGATCGGTTCTGTTTGCCTGTTTGTTAACAGTCTAGCAATCCACAGTTTCCAAGATGATTTCATTTTCATCAGATCAAGGTCAAGGTCGCGCTCTTCTGGAGGAGTTGCGCTCTTTGAATGCTCTTGTTTTTAAATCAATGGGCACAGAAGTTTTAAAATACACGCTTGAATATAAAGTTTTACATACAAAACTTTCAGTGCTCACTAGGGCTTAATGCGTCCCCTCTCGGATGCACGGCATGTGTCGTTACGATAGTCAAACACATCCCATATTTTTGCATGCATGTCTGGCGTCACTGCAGCCACTGCTGCTGTTACCCTACCAACCAGCAACCAGGTAAAACTTGTGAAGGCCCCAACGAATCCCCTGTGAACGGTACGTTGAAATCAGGCCATTTTTTTTGATACATTGTGTACAATACAACCTAAGACAAAATCAAAACTCACCATTGTTGACTCAGCACCTTGCGTGACACCACATTAGCGAAACTGAGCTGGTGTTTGCGTTCGGCTCTACTGGTATTTGTGCCGTGTTTGCACGTCATTTAGAACGCTTCATATGGAAATGTAAGATGCACGAAAACACTCAGCGATTTAGTGATTATCACGCGGTGAGGTTTATATTATTATATATGCAGAAAAACGTTCCTCGGTCACAGCGAGAAGGCGAATAAGAGAAATATAGATTAGAAATTTTAACCTTTCTGGAGCAACTGATTCCTTCCATTGTCATTTCCAAGATGTGCTGGTTTTCAACAGATCACAAATAATATAACTATAAAGCATATAAAAATATGATGGGAGCTCATGAACAAAAAAAGCGAGAGACAGAGTGACTTTCTGTACCTCAAAGCCAACTGTCATGAACACCATGGTAACCGCAGTCTTTTCCCCATTTCACAACAATAACAGACTAGACAAATATTGACACGCCATTTCCCTGCCATTACAAATGTGATTATATTTGCTGTTTGCCCTAGGAGATGGCAGTTAATATTCAATGGTGTGCGTGTACCTTTGTGTGAAACTGGGTGTGTCTGTGTATATGCACAATTGTGTGATGAAAAAAAAAAAAAAATAGTGCATGGAAAGAACACACGTCTGTTTGCTCTGCACACAAAAGAATGTGTTAGAGGGCGACCAAAGATCCAGAAATTTCCTCTGTGTGTGTGTGTGTGTTTTCTTTTATGCCATATGTCACCTGGTACAGAGACAAAGAGTTAGGACAGAAAGCTTAAAAAGTAGGAACCACCTGTATGTAAAAGCTCACCTGTCCTCTGGGGAAAGAAAGCCTGAAATGAATGTGTACTGTAGCAGATGGAGTGTGAGGCGAAACAAAAGTAGAGGCAGTAGCTTAAATGGGCTGTGGTCAATAAAGGGAGATACCAAAAGCAGTCCTTTTAGTTTTTTGTTTGTTTTTTTTTTCAAGTAGGCTAGAGAATAGATAACCATCTTTTACAATTACACACAATGACCTGTCTTATTCTGTCCACAGTTTAGATACACACTGTAAAGGAATGGCAGCTGAATGGAGTCTAATTCCACCGTTTTCGATCCCGATCTACCAACGTCCAGGTTCATGCGCTGCTTAGACACGTGAGCAGAACAAGCATGGCTACTCCAGCTGTAGGCGAAGAATGTGGAGCTAAGAGTTTGTCAGTGGGAACGGAGACTTACTGGAAAAGCAGCTGAATATTATAACGGCCACAACGGCAAAGCGGCTCTTTCCATGGTGGGAAAACATAATCCCGGATGGCTGCATTAAAAATAAATGGTCTGTGTATTTGTGTTGTTTGCTTTTCGGCCACATATTAGTGGCAGAAACGGGTTACAAAAATTATTTTAAAAAATAAAAAGAAGGAAAATATTGATTTCAAGGCTTTTTGTACAACTGTTAGCAAAATGAAGGGATACTGTATCAAATATTTACAATCTCTTACAATATGGTGGACTGTGTGTTGTTTAGTCTTTTTGAGCCTATATATTTAAAAAATTGAGTGAATCAGCCCAAAAATATACGGCTGATTAACCATTTTGAAACTCAAAATGACTCCTGAGAAGGACTCCCAACAGAGGAACATTGCATAATCTTTAACTCTGCATATGAAGAGCAACCATCACTGACGATGAGTGAAAAAGAAACTTTGGAGTAGAAGTGGAATTGACACTCTCCATTCCCCTGCTGGCTAGTGGCTGTACAGCTAGCCAGCAGCAGCCAGCCACAAGCATGAGAGATTTTAGCAAGAAGCCAACTGCAACTACAACACCAAATATCTGTAGGAAGATGAGAAAAACATTAGGCACTGCTGTTTCGTTTTTGTTTGTTTCTTTACAAAAAATATATATGTGTGACTTAAAAGCTGGCAAAATTCTTAGACTCAAATTTTATTGAGGTTAGCCTTAATTCTGTTTATATTCAGATTGCTTGTTAGCGTTTGGAGCTAATAACTACTTCACATATTTATGTTTCCCATGTAAAGTGACCTAATTTGATTAATAGTAATAATTAGAGCTTCCTCTGTGTTTTCTTTCTTTCTTTTTTTTAACTTCTGGGTGAAATTGAAACAATTTAGGTCATCTGGCTCCTTATTCCCAGATCTAAGCTAAGGGACATGCAAATCAGATGCAAATGACACCCAGAAAAGTGAAAACTAGTTATGGGCCGTGGTAATAAATACTGAATTTAGCCTCTTGGCATTCTAAAAGCAGCCAGTTGGGGTTAATATGCAAATTGTATGCAAATAGCCCAGATGCAGAGAGCTCCTTTTTCTCCCCTGATATAGAAAGCATGGGGGGTGTCCTGATGGCTCAGAAAGCAGAAGCATACAACATGCCCTTATGATGATACCGTCCCCTGATACTTGCACTCTTATATTCACTCTCCAACTATCAGAAAAAAAGAAAAAAGCACAGATATGATTTTTTAAAAAAGAGTAAAGGAAGACAAGAGAAGAAAAATTACAAGCCCGTTTGAGAGGAAAATGAGGGGGTAAGACAAGGATTCAAGAAAAATTGAGAAGTATGGTATGTAATTTCAATACTAAATCCCAGACAGCGTTGTTAGCTGATTAGAGGATCAGTGTGGAGGCAAAGGCAGAAAAAAAATAAGAGTAAAGTATACAAAGTACAAAGTAGGAGTAGTAGGAGTAGTCAGCAGCTTGTATGTAAAATAATAAGACACACACATAAAGATATGGCACGCACACACATGTACTTTGCTGATCCTGTTTGTGCATAAAGGGGAGGAAAATTGGGCAAGTACAACACATGATAAGCTTAGTGGACCACCTTGTTCAATTGGCGGTGTCTCCACAAAATACATGCACCACTGGCACGCACACACATACACACCATGCTATATACTAGCAGTTCCACCATAATCACTATAATGCTGTTAATTGAAACCCAGACTTGCCCTGAACACATCACCTGATCTCCCTACCTGCAGTGGTACCACATTCAAAATGAATACCACAAAGCTCTTAATCACAGATTCCACCCTCCAGTACACAGAGGCAGGCTGGTTGCTGATGTGCTTCGTGCCGAGCATTAAAGGGAATGTGGAGGCTGGCAGGTAGACTGGTGATTAGACAGCCTGTTCTGCTAACGGCATGTAGACGTAAAAAAAAAAAGAAAAAGAAAAATTGAAACACACGCCAATACAAATTGCTAGTCTGGTTGACAGCACATTTCCATACACAGAAACTAAGCAGGGTGGTCCGTTTCTGAGCTGCGCATTTTCATCATCTTCTTTTTATCTTAACACCAAAAATCGACTGCGACTCAAAAACCCTGACTGCAATAATTGCTAGGATTTGAAGACAGAGGAAGAGAGGTATATGGATGTAATAAAAAGGGATACCAAAAGATAACAAAAAAAACATGTGAGGGCGTCTCATGAATGGATTAATGGAGAAAATCATGCCAAAAATATATCAACAGAAAGAAAGGAAAATAAATACAAGGATTATTCTGACTGAAGAGCTGCAGCTATTGATTAACTCTCTAAATTGACCATAATTTAAGGTGCAACACAAAAAAGATCAGTGACTTGGCACATACAAAGCAATTTAAATTGACCACCTTTATTTTCCAAGTAGTCACAGTGTGCAGGCTGAAACAGCAAAAAGGGACACTCTCTCACTTTTTCCATTAACCTCACATTGTCCATATCCAGCTGCTTTTCATTGCTTTCAGTTTCCTATGAGCATCATATACCACACCCCTTCTAAACTGCTAGGCCTCATTTAAAAATCTCACTATTCTCACTCTCATCTTTTCAGAATTAGCTTTTTATTTCAAGTTATTAAAAACCTGTTTTATTAACACTTATGCACATCTAAATGGATAATCCTACTGAAAGCATTTTGATAGTGAAAAGCTGCCTATGAGACCTGTGTGTGTGTGTGTGTGTGTGTGTGCACACATAAATGTGCGCTTCCATTCATGTGTGCCTGAATATATTATATAGGTGGAGTAGAGATGAAGCCAAATCCCAAAGAATGCGCCTCCCCTAATTAATAAATCATGACAAAAATGGAACAATTAAAGTGTTTCTTATTATAAATCACTGATATGTCTGTCCACAGAAAAGGGCATCTCTCCTCTAGCAAGTACCAAAAAAATAAAATAAAACAAAAAGGTAGAAAAAGCTGCTGTATAAAAACAAACACTGAGCCTGAAACAGCAGCGTGGATGATGAGAGAGAGAAGGGAAGCGGGGGCGGCGCATACACAGAAAAAACACGCATTCCATCTCCTAACAGATTCCACTGAAAACAGATGGAATCAGAATTATCTGATGTCCTGTCACCGTCTTTTTATATGCTAATCCAGCTCCTACACACATCCGAGTGGCTTTAATCAGATATCAGGTCAGAGAAGCTAAATCGAGCTGAGACAATCGTGCTGCTAGAATTTCACACTACACCGAGGCAAGCAGTCGCACACCAACGTATCGTTGCACTCGATGCCACGAGACTCAGGCAAAGTGTGGAGCAACATAGCTGGGCGACGCTGCTTCCCGCACTTAAAGGGACTGATAAATTGGACGGAGCATATCTGCTGCACTAACTCGCTCGCCGAAGAAGCCCCACACCTGAGTGTTCAGCAACGTGACAAACTTCTCGTGCATAATTATCTCTTATTTATCCCCGTTTGCCAGCAGTCATTCTGTCACTCAAGTAGCAGTGTCACAGCAGGAGTCTTGTTGTTTTCTGTTACTGCTCAGTTCCTGTGCCGCATGTAGCCGTTATTGATGTTTAGAGCTACTGTTGATGATAATTCAACACTTTCTCCTTCAAAGTAAATCAGTTTCTAAATAAAGCTAAGAGATAAGAGTGGTTCTTTTACTGTATGGCCACCTCTGGAAAGGTGACAGAAAAAATAATGTTACCAAAAGACGCTGACTTGTTAAAGTTCGTGCGAATGTAGATTTTTTTTTTTTTTAAAGGCTTTTTATATGAACTCTTCCCTCTCTCTCTTTTAAACAAAGTATATTATTAAATGTATGCACTCACTCACTACTTCAGTAAGGATACCTTTTCAACTGCTCATTAATTCAAATATCTAATCAGCCAATCAAATGGCAGCAACTCAGGCATGTGAACCCGGTCATGAAAACTCACTGAAGTTTAAACTGAGCATCAGAATGGGGAAGAAAGGTAGGTGGATGCTGGTGCCAGAGGATTTCAGAAACTGCTGATTTGCTGGAATTTTCACACAAACCTACACAGGGTTAAAATTTTCAGTGACCTGCAGCTCTCTGTGTGAAAATGCATGCAAGTTTATTTGCATGCGAGAGGGGAACGGCCGGACTAATCCTTTTATTTTTACTCCTACGCTTCTTTTTGCATGAGTGCTTCATCGTATGTTGTATGTATGCTGCTATGACAATTCAATTTCCCTCTGGGATTAATAAAGTTTCTCTGAATCGACCTCTGATCTGATCTGAATAAAACACCTTTGAGATGTCGCGCAACAGGAGGTTTGCATCATTTGTGCAACCGACAAACCTGCAGCAACTCTGTGATGCTTTCATGCCAACGTGGACCAAAATCTCAGGAATGTTTCTTTATCTATGAAACAAGAATGATCTACATCTACAAGGTTCCTTTCTACTTGAAGCATAGCTTCTGGACAGAGGAAGACACATGCACACAGAAAAGGCTATGAACGTGATCGTCATGTCAAAGTTTTTCCAGTGTTTAGAATTTTTGGGCATCATGTAAAATACAGTTGTTGGTTTTTTTTGTCCCACTGAAAACAGTGAAATATACGCACATCATAATATTCCTGTTCAACCACTTAACTACCAAGGATAGATAAGTTATTCATATTTTTTTTTTAAAATGCTGAAAGACCACACACAAGCAGGCAAAAAACACACATACACACACATAACAGCTGGGGCCTTCTGAGGATAGACTTATTGAGTTCAACCACAGAAATACACACGGATAAACACACACACACACAGCAATCGTAAGATCAGATCAGATCTCAGAAGGCAGTGTCTGTCTGAAAGATTAGAAGAACCATCTGTCCGCCATGTGGAAAGCATTGGATTATCAATAAACTTCACACACTTTTCGATGTGCATGCATCCATGTGCCTGTTTGATCCAGAAACCGAGCGTGGAAAGTAAATGAGGGCAATAGCAAAAACGACAGAAAAAAACATCTATATAATCAGAATATAAAAAAATAATTAAATTAAAATAACCACTCCTAGTAAGAATTTTCAAAATAAATCTCTAGATTTTAGCAGACTAGATAGATATAAAATATATGCATTGTGTATTTTTGAAAAAATGAATAAACGTGGTGCTTTTTTTAAAGTCATGAGTATAATAATATATATAAGATGAACCCTAAAAGTTACACTAATGCATTCTGTCATTATTCAGTCCAAGTTAGAACTTATAAAAGTACTATAAACACACAAAAACAAAAAAAACAATCACTCGCCTTCACACACACACGACCAGGAAATTGCTTGTGGCCACACTTGATGCTTAATCAATACACAGCTATCGATCTCTTGCCTGGCTAAACATTACTTGTATTTACTCTGCTAACTTTCCCCTGTACAGATCCATATTGCTAAAATAACCACAGAAGAAGAGGATAGCAAGCTTTCAAAGAGAGCACAAAGAAGTTGAGCTGAAAATTCAAGCTCTGTTATCACCCTGCTCTGCACAATCGATAGCAGATGAGCCATTTGACTCAAACCCTGTGGATAATCACACACATATTCATTCACAGTTTTTTTGTTTTGTTTTTTTATTTTATCTGGTCAAGCAAGGTCCTGCCAAGGCTCCCTGTCAAGTCACTTTTTCTGCTCGGCGATCAGGGTTACTTTGTCGGACGATGATTCAAATTAAACCCGCTGCTCAAATCATCATCTGCTGCTTTTTAATCCACTTTATCCATTATCTGGTCTCTCACATGGAAATCAGGAAATCTAGCACAGAGCTGACTCATTTATATGGATGAAGACGAGATCAGAGACGCACGCAGGATTCATTACAAAAGGACAAAAGTGCGTAGCACTGACATACTTGCAGCGACCACAGACTTCTTTAACATGCTTATTATCTTGTGCATTCATTCATTCAAAAGGGCGACTAGCCCTCACACAGCTAATAAATTCATACAACACACAAACTCATGGTCACATTTTTCCCCCTTTTCACTCACAGGTAGCCAGTCCTTTCATTTCAGCAGGTGGCCTCGTACAAACATCCACACACAACAGCGCAGGTCACCCCTGCTTTCCATTTCAGCAGGTGGTCAGTGAGTAATGGCAGCTGATGGCTGAACATTGGACACTCAGACAGAAAGTGGGGGGCTATCTTCCAAAACAACACAAAAGGGCCAAAGTGAAGAGAAGGAGAAAGAATAACCTCAAAGGGGCCTTTGAAAAGTCATTTACTACATGTCCTTGAATGCCTAAAATGATTTCTTTGCTTTTTATCCATATGTCACCCACACTCTTTATCCACCCACACCAACAGCTTGGCACGCCACATTAATTACAAATGTCTTTCAAGCATTTCCTCCTTATGAAGGAAATTGCATTTGTTTTCCTTGCTGAGTCAAGATGACAAGGAAACCAAAGAGACTTTTTAGTCTTTCTCACTTCTAATTTGTCCCCCTCCTCTTTAAGCTTGTAACATATTAGACAGCTAATTATTCCGAAACAAAGAAAGCTACAATAAGTTGTCAAATGTCAAAGAACACAGATCATCTGTCTTTAGTCCTTTTAGCTCTACTGCCAGAAAGCGCGACACAAAGTTGCACTGTTTGTCCTCCAAGAGAAGGAAGCTGTGTGACTACGCTGCACCAAGCAAATGAAGACGCTGACATTTTGAAACAATGACATTTTGAAAGTGGGACAATTTGTGCTGCCAAATTATGTGAATAAAGCTCAGTTTGGACTTTGGTGAACCTAATTAACACATTGTTAGCTCTGTCTTACTGCAGTCACTGGCAATCCAACTACAGCGCTACCCCCCCCCAAAAAAAAAACATTTTTTAAAAATCATCTTGCTTTGCATTGCATTCACAGTTCACAGATTTTTTTTAAATCGTCAACAAACCAAAAGAACAAATATGTACTCATTTCAGTTAGCTGAGTTTACCAAGTCAAACATACTTTCGCTAAGGTGAATTATTGCAGGCTTCAACAGTGTGCCTTAAGATGGTAGGAGCTATATATGGTTCGAATGGGGCTCCATCATTATCGTCGGATAGGATTTCAATTATTTCAGCACTATCCTGTCTTTAAGTGTGACATCATTAGCCGTTTCCGGGTCCAAACTCCGCTACAGGTCCCAAAGCCAAACAAACACTGCAACATCACTGAGAGTTACAAACTGTCTAAATTCTTTCATCTTTAATAAAAAGATCAGTGTGGCTGCTTTACCAGGTGTAACAATTAAGTTTAACATCCAGGCATGCATGAAAACAGGATTTATGAAATTTAACGGAGTTAGAAGTTAGCAGGAAGTTAGCTCGCTAGTTTCCACCTAAACATGATATACCATGTTCTGACTGAGAGATTTCTGAAAAAATTAAAACATACAGCTCTGCTAGCACTTCCAACATAAATAAAGACAGGAAACTAAACAGCAGTGACGTTTGTAGGGTTACTGAAGTTGGGCTAGCTGGTATATAATGATGTGCTACATGGTGGCTAGCTACACAAGTATCGTTAGCATAATATAAACACATTAGCACAGTAAAGCTGGAGGATGAATGCTAACTTTTTTCCACTCGAAAGCTAACATGAGGGTTCCCGATGGTTAAGGACAAATCCAATCGCATGGAGGGATGCTGTAAACGGACCAAACTTTAGTCAGGAGAACAACTGAGATAATCCATCCACTGTAATCTAATGTCAGTACAAATACAGCTGCTCTGTGACGGCCTCAGAGGTTGTCTAAGAGAATATTGGGAGCAACAACACCATGAAGTCCAAAGAACACACCAGACAGGTCAGGGATAAAGTTATTGAGAAATTTAAAGCAGGTTTAGGCTACAAAAAGATTTCCCAAGTCTTGAACATCCCACGGAGTACTGTTCAAGCGATTATTCAGAAATGGAAGGGGTATGGCACAACTGTAAACCTACCAAGATAAGGCCGTCGACCTAAACTCACAGGCCGAACAAGGAGAGCGCTGATCAGAAATGCAGCCAAGAGGCCCATGGTGACTCTGGACGAGCTGCAGAGATCTACAGCTCAGGTGGGGGAATCTGTCCATA